>JAVKPL010009901.1:0-39668 GCA_032173675.1 Gastrolobium villosum
TCATCAATCCACAATAGTCTGTACCTGTTGATTGACGAAAATCAACGATTAAGATATTGATTTAGAGGCTGAAATAAAATTGTATAACCCCTCCCTTTTTTTATAATGTATATTTTTTTTTAGAAGCAGCCATCCAATAGATTTTTTTTTTTTGAAAAGTGCTTTTTTTTTTCCTCTTAAAAAAATATTTTTTTGGAGGAGAAAAAAAAGCTCTCTTAGCATTTTAAGTACTTTATCTTTTGCATTGCTTGACAAACTTTATTAATGGCAAGGTGATAATTGAATGCAATAATACTTTATCGTCACCTATCAACCTTCCCCAATTAACGGTTGTTTACCCATTATCTTTATCCATCATTATTGAAAAGGTGAACGGATGAGGATAACGGAAAACAAACATGAATGATTAGGTAAATAATTAACATAGGATGATTATCTTTTGTATAAAAGTCCTGTAAGTTTTATAACTAAAAGTCATGATTTGAGTCATATCCAAAGTAGCATGACATGATAGAGAATATCTCATGTTTCTAAACATGTCCTAATACACTCAAATCAGGGTTTGAATGTGAAAGATAGTGTTTTCGATAGGAGCGTTTAATGTTTAACTGTTAACTCCACCATGCAATTATCCAAAATTTGAACAGTAAATAGATACATTTGATGTAATTGAAAATTATTATTAACTGAAACTAGTTTTTAATTAAGTTAATCAATAAATTTTAGAAAAATCAGTATCAAACTTGAATTTTGAAGAACTTTATTTATTTCCAGAACTTGAACAAATAAAAATGTATTACAAATAAAAAATAAAATAAGTTTTTTATTCAGGTAGGTATCTACTTAGGTATCTATGTCAAAAGAATTAGTCTTCTTTCCTTTTAATGTTTGTTTGGAGAATACTTAAAACCGCTCATAAGACTTCGTTTGCATGTACAAAATTCATGTGCTAAATCTTAGTTTAGTAATAGAATCTATTCGGAAATGGATTCTTTTATATTACATTAAGGAAATGATAAAACTGTAATTTATCTATGAATGATTAGAAACATCTCGCATGAGAAATTACATTTCACACTGACTACTATGAGGTAGACATTGAAATGACTACTACCTCAATTATTCGTTTCTTCAACCCAAGCTGTTTTTCATATAATATTTAATATTTATTACAAGCACTGATAAATAAAACCAATAGTACAAACACAACACTACTTATAATTAATAGAGGATAACAGCTTAAAATCAGCTCAATTTCTTTGCCTTTCAGAGCTCTAGAACTAAGTCTGCAATGCACAAAAAAACTTGAGTCAGGCAGAAGAAGCAACACATAAGACTGAAACTGAAAGTGGGCATACTAGTAGGCATGTGAGAAATTAGTATTCAAAACAAACAAATCATTGGCCTTAGTGTTAGGAAATAGGATTCCTATCGGACAGAATAATAACAACAAATAAAAGAAATTGAAAGTAGTAAATAGATACAGATATTTTACGTAGGAAAACTCTCAAAGTACAGATATTTTATGTGGGAAAACCTTTAAAATAACTTAGGTAAATTTTTTTTGACTCTCTTAACTAGGAATACTCCTCACAAAATACATTTAATATAATATTATAACTAGAGGTGGCAAAGGCCTTTGAAGGTGGGTTAGATATCTCAGCCCGTCCCGCCCCATTTGTGCGGGCGGGGCGGGCTGTCTGCCAAGCCCGTAACATTTTACATTAAAAATTAAAAAAATTAAAATAAAAATCAGCCCGGGCGAGCTGGCGGGCTTGACGGGGCGGGCAGCGAATTTGAAAAACTCATCCCGCCCCACCCTGTTTGGCGGGCGAGACGGGCCGGGCCGGCGGGCAAGGCGCCTTTTGCCAGCTCTAATTATAACAAATAAAATTATAATATGAGGAAGAATAAGATTTTGGTGCAAGTATAAGGAAAGGAGGGACTTTCTTTTATAGCCCCCTTTCCAAGCAAGTTCTCACCGATGTGATGTGAGACTTGCATTCAACAATCTCCACACAATTGATTGGTTCTCAATCATATCTCCAAGTGGGAGAGTATTAAAAGCAGATCCCACATCGATGGGATCTTGCATGGGAAGGAGACTATAAAAGTAAGCCCCTTCCCTTATCCTTTGGAGTAAGTATAAGGGAAGGGAGCTATAAAAGCTCCCTTCCCAAGCAAGTTCCCACCGATGTGAGACTTGCCTTCAAACTTGGTCTTTAAGATTTGAGTGTAATAATGACGTGGGAGGTTCGACCACGTATCCTCCTCCCTTGCCCATGGGGTTGCACAAAAAATGTAACATAAGAAGACAAAGGAAAAAAAAAAAAAAAAAACTAACAATTCATTGTAAAATGTAAGAAGTACATGTGATGTGATAGAGGCCCAAAAATGATTTGCTATGTAACAATTGTTTGTTGCTTTCATCAAGTGGATTATGAAAATCTACAATGAGTTTATAGATATATGTGGACTTCTGATTGCAATCCGTAGGTAAAACTGTGAGATAGGCCTGTAGAAAATTATTGTATACTTACAATCTGCATCTGTTTTGATCCAGTGCTCCCTGCTCGCAGATGAATCTTCCTTTGGATGCACCAAGTCACCTTTGTTATGGCCTCCATCATTGATTATTTTCTTCTTGTTCTCATTCTTTCTGTGCTTAGCAAACTTTTGAGCAGCTGTTGAACTTTCAGGGTGAACTTTCTTGCGGAACATATGGAGAATCTAAAAGCCACAACAAGAAGTTATCATGGCAAAAACAGCTGAAGTCATGACCAGAATAATAAATACTATTGATCTTCCAAGACTAGGAACATAAATAAATAAATAAATATTAATAAAGGCAAAAAAAAAAAAAAGGGGGGAAGGGTGGGGGAAAGGGAGAGAGAATTTATTGTGGTCCGGGACCACCATTTTTTAGGTGGTCCCTTAGTGTAAATGAGAGGATAAAATTGGGAAAGAAGAAAAATAATAGGGGTAAAAAGGAAAAAAAAATTAGTGTTGTGAGAGAAAACACCAAATCATTGGTAGTCCTGGAGCATAAAAAATATTTCCGAAAGGGAGACAATATGGGGGAAAAAAGAACATTAAAATGCAAAGTTGTGATGTCAATATGAAGGATGCTGGTTACTTTCACTTTGTTTGACCGCCAATGATAAAACCTTTTTATAAAGTTTTAATGGAATTCATTGATAATAAGTGCTTTTACCAAAGATTATGGTAATGTGTAATATATTTATTCTATTATATAAGGATAATCAAGAGTAAATAGAAAAACATGGTGGACAAAACCTTATTCAGTTTGGTCTCTGCTGAAGCAGAATCAATAGGCCCACCACTTATTGAGGTAGAACTTCTTGAACAAGCATGGAACATTCTTTTTTTCAGCTTTTCTTTCATCAGGTTCAGGGAAGATTTATCTGCTTCTCTCTCAGTTCTTTTATCCTCCTTTTCACATTTTGCACTAAAATTCTCCTCTTTGCTTCTTTGAAACAGCTCCCCAAGTGATATCCTGTGTTCTTTCTTTGACACTGTTGTTGTTTCTGATACTTCAATAGCTGTTCCAAATAGATATCCCTGTAGTGGACAAATTGCAGTTCCATTCCCATTTGATTCTGTACCCTCTGTTGACTTTCCACCTAGTGTTATTATGCTAACATGGCTAGTTCTTCCAGTGCTAACATGACTAGTTCTCCCAGTGCTAACATGGCTATTTCTGCTAGATGAATCAGTGCTGACATCATCCTTAGTTTCAGCTCCTAGCACTTTCTCTAGCTCATCATTGATGAGCTTCAGATCATTCTCAGTGACTTCATCTTCTTTTTCTGTTATACTCTCAACAGATATGCCAAATGTTGGTGTTGATGGGTGAGAAATAACTTGCTCTGAACCAAGTGTTCCAATTGCCAAGAAGCCAGGAAAGATATCATACATAGCAGCAGATGAATCTCCCTCATAGTCATCATCTGCAGTTGCTGCTTCTAAACCAGCAAAGGATTTTCTAAGGTTGAGACCCTTTTGGGTTTGTTTGAAAAGTTTGATCCCAGAATTTGATTTGTGGTAGTTTGGTTCATCATCATGTGATGGCTGCCCTGAAAGACAATTGCAAAAATGCCCTGACACAAACAAATGTAGGAATAACTAGGATAATTGTGACTAATGAGGCAAAAACATTTAAGTGGAATTCTCCTGATCTCATGTTAGTATTCCACAAAAAGGAGAGAAGAAAACACTTTCATTTTTGTAGACTTAGCCATCAAAGAGGTTCATGGGTGTTATTACCATCAACAAGTCTTGTGAAAGTCATGTTTTTTTTTTTATCAATACTTGAAATATAGTTCATAGCTTTTCAAGGCATGTAGTAATAAGGTAATTTACTGTTGTGCTTTCATGGACCATATTTGTGGCCATGTCAAAATATGTAATCTTTAATCTAAGTTATATGGTGTCTAGAAAAGGGCCGACCCAGTTCAAACGTGAAGAGAATGCTCTAGGCAGCCTTTCTGTGGAAGGGAATGCTCTAGGCAGCCTTTCTCATGTCATCATTATGTCATTCTTTCTGGGGAAGGGAATGCTCTAGGCAGCCTTTCCCCTGCTTTCTGCAGAGAGGCTGATTCGAACCCGCAACCTGACACACCAAGGCAAGCAAGCTTACCGCTGAGCCAAGTTGACCCTTCAATATGGTGTCTAGAAATGATCAATAAATTCTGCATTAATGTTCTAGTTGTTTACTAATTTGATGACTATCACTTTGTTGATGATTGTTTGGAGGAACATAACATAATATGTGGCTTGCTAATGGCATGACTTACCAATGACCAAGTCTTTGAACGGTTCATTGCTATTCTGGCGAAACTTCCTGTGCATCCAGCCAAGTAACTGCAGCAAAGAAATGCAAAAACCAATTTAGAAGATGTGAATAGTTGATTTTGGTCATGCTAGTCATGATTGCTAATGGATCTTACCTTCATCTTTTGATATTCAAGAAAAAATTGTGAGCTTTGATTCCCTACTTGTGAAGATAAGGTAAATGAAGGGGGCTGAACATTTGAGAAATTGCTGATTAACTAGTGATGTGTATAGAGAGGATGCACCGAGAAAAACATAGAGATAGTTACAAACATTCTATCAAGTGGGTCCTAAACATTCTAATCTGATCATGTGCAAGGTCGACATAAAAGTAACGCATATAATTCTTATGCATGCTTTGGTATAGAAAATTTTATTTATCTATTCATGAGTCGATTGTTAAGAAACCGATACACCTTCTGGTTTTGACGTTGTAAACATGTCATATCACAACATGTCAGACTCAGGTATTCAGGTGTGCCAGTTGTTTGTAAACAGACTTGGAATTGAACATGTTGGGCCTCGTGCGTTTAGGTACTTATGCTTAAATAGTGATGAACTATTGATTCTTGTGATGGATTTCCCAAATCATTGGTGGGGGCAGGATTTAATATTTAGTTGGATGACAATATGGTAAAAAACAATTCGACAAAAATCAAAATATCTTTTCAAGTCCAGAGAATGGAAGTAAGAATAGCCTAGACCATGTCCAGGGTCCATCTCTTCAACTTGAATCAAGTGGTAACTACAAATTTCCTCGACATGATACTGATAGACCCCTGTTAATGATAAGTTGTGTTTCTTTTTTTTTTTCAATTATTTTCTTTTTATTGTTATAATTTTGATAGGGGAATAATTTTTTTTGCAGTTCCTGCTGAAAAAATACTCTGTTGCAGGTGAGGTGACTCAAAGCATGCATGGAAATCAGGGACACCGAACAAATTGTCATGCTTGGACAAAAAAAAGTATCAGACTTCCACGCCAACCGTAAATTTTATCAAAATGCCACGCGGCATAATTCACTACACAGTGTAGCGAATTATGTATGCAAGTAATTCGCTACACAATGTAGCGAAATATGCCACGTCAGGATGCACAAAACCAAAAATACCACATGTCAGATCTTGAGAAATTCGCTACATAGGATAGCGAATTTCTCAAAATCTGACATGTGGCATTTTTGGTTTTGACGTGACATATTTCGCTACACAGTGTAGCGAATTACTTGCCTGCATAATTCGCTACACTGTGTAGCGAACTATGCCATGTGGCATTTTGACAAAATTTACTGTTGGCGTGACAGTCTGGTAATTTTTTTTATCCAAACATGACAAAATATTCAGTGTCTATGGAAATCACATATTATGGGAAAGAGAAAAAAAATAAATTAAAATGGGACGTACTTTGAATTGTATCTGCGAGAAGGAGTGATTATCTGCATCGACCGGATATAATTAGTGATTGGAACTAGTTATCTATTTAAAATTATTTGACAAACTTCGACTAGAATTTGTTAAGATTGGAATGTTTTCAAAGATTTGGATGGACTTTTTTATCATTGTTGTAAAACCCGGCGTAACCTGGTCGGGTCGATCTGAAACCCGGCGACCCGATTATTGGACAGGTCTGGGTCAAGCATTGGACCGATCATGCATCGACCCGATCAAAATCCGGTCAAATCCAGTAAAGAACGAGTGAATATAATAGGTCGACAAGTATATATTAAAATACGGTTATTTTACTTACAATGACATAAAATTATATATCATGAAATGACAAATAATTTCCTCATATTTTAAATAATACAAAAATAATTTTAATTTTACTAATAAATATGTCAAATAACTGTACTTTAACATGCTGAAATAACTGGCGTAGATGTTTATTATATACAATGAGAGAGATAGAGTTAAAGAAATCAAAGCTAGTAAAGATATAATGAAAAACTAATTTTACTCAAAAAGATAATTAGAATTGGATAACTCAAAAAAAAAAAAAACCATAAATTAAAGCCAGTGGAACTGAAAGTCTACAAAAATAATTATATTATTTTTTTAAAATTTGCACGAATTTTAAAATATAATTCTTATTTATGTAGTTATATTTCAAAATCTCCAAATTTGAAAATGTCAAATCTATTATTAATAATGATAATTTGACTATTTATGTTTTCGTTTTCTGTCCAAATAATTCGATCCACTCAATATCTTTAATAAATTAGGAAAGAATAAAAATCAATAATAATAATAATAATTTGATTATAGATGATATCAAAGTTATTATCGATAATAAGAAATGTCGGGTATCAATCGGATTCGCGCCACAGGTATAATTTTCTATGCCAAATCATGCATAAAAGTGATAGGGACGGCGTTTACAAATTTTTTGAATTTATTTTACAAATTACACTATATTCTCCCGGAAGAACATAGTGTAATTTGCAAAAGTTTGTATTCTCCCGGAAGAATATAGTGTAATTTATAAGAATTTGTAAACAAAAAAGTTTATAAATATAACCTGCCCCAACGTTATAAGCATAGAAAACAAAGTAAGGAAAGAAACAAAGTAATCTAATTAAAAATATAGATATATTGTATAATTTGCACCGCCTCATCTAAAATCTCCATTTATCATTATAATTTTTTTACATTTTATGATTTTTTATTTCCTCCCCGATGTTTAAAATCTCAATTTTAACCAAGTCTTTATCTTTGTAGAATTTTTTTTTTTTGAAAACAGAGGGAAGGTAAAAATAGAAGCTAGCGTACGGGTCTGTTTGATTTTATTTTAGTTTTTTTTTTTATTCTTAAAACTGTTTTTTGTAAAATAGTTATGAAAACAGTTATTTTTTATATTTATTTCTTTTTGAAAATTAAAAATAAAAACAGAAAATAAAAACAACTCATATGTATTCTCTAAATTTCATTTTAAAAACAAAAATAAAATATTTTTTTACAAATATGTCTTACAAAACGAATTTTTTTGTTTTGAAAACTAAAAAACTATTTTTCAAAACAAAAATCAAACATAACTTACATTTACCAAAAAAAAAAAAAACTAACAGAAACTACAAATCTTTTCAATAATTTTTATTATCATTGTGGGCTTTTTAATCTTGGGCCACGGGAGGGAGAGAGAGGAAAATTACCCTAAACTCTCTTGAGAGCTCTCACCGTCACAATTCACAAGGTCGCAATGTGTGAGTTTCTTCCCGAAGGCATCGTTGAGGACATCCTTGGTCGCTTACCTCTCGAAAGCATTGGGAAATGCATGTCAGTGTGCAAATCATGGAACGTTATGATCAAAAGTCACAGCTTCATATCCTCACACCTCCAACGCTCCCTCCTCTCTCCTCCATTCTTCCTTGGCCGCTATTTGCATATTCCCACATCTCACGGTTACTATTCTCTCTGCTCACCCTATACCCCTTTCTCATCTTCAATTCCTTTTACTAAATACTCCAACTTCGTTGGTGCCCTCAACGGCGTCGTTTGCCTTTCTTCCTCTTCTCAATCTGATATCATCCTTTGCAACCCTTTCATTGACAGACAACTACAACTCCCAGAGAAACTTTCCACCTTTCACAGAACCTGTCTTTTGCTTGGGTTTGGGTTTGATTACAAAAATAATGATTTCAAGGTTGTGAGTGTTGGTCATGAAATTAGTGGTGGCATCATGGCGCAGTTGTATTCCCTCAAAGAGGAATCTTGGAGATTTATTGATGCTTCATATATAAAATTAGATCCTCATTTTTGCCCTGAACAATTAATTTTTCATGGGAATGTGTATTGGCTTGTCTGGCATGGTGATCATCGTACCCGAATGGAGCATTGCATATTGATGTTCAATGTAGCAGAGGAGAGGTTCAGCAAGATGGAGCTTCCACAGAAGTTGAGTGCTTTGGACTTGAGCATGTTGGCAATCACTGTGATTGATGATTGCCTCTCACTTATAGAATACCCAAAGTATAGGGGTAACACTAACTGTAACATATGGATGTTGAGAGAGTCATCATGGAGTATGATTTATAGTGTTTCTTTACGGGGAGGGATTAAACGGCTATTGGGACTCAGAGGTACTGAGGTTTTAGTGCTCCCATTACATAGTGGAGAAAAAGGGCCCTTGCATTCATTTGATCTCAAAAGTCAAGAGATGAAGAATCTTCGGATCAAAAGTGCCAGGTTATGTCCTAGTCATTTCACAAACAGCTTGGTTTTGCTTGACAGAGAAACCAATGCCATCATTTCGTGTATGTTACTAATGCTTTGTGTATTGTAGTTTTATATTTATTTGGTGGACACTAATTTTATATTTGATGATTGCTTATTAATTGATTGTTGGTTAATATGATATGCAGTGTGAGGCCAAGACAATGAATCATCCTGAACTTGAAAGATGATGGACAAAACGGGAAAGTACATGCTCCATGGGCGCCAAAACTTTTCATCAAATCTAGTATTGTTTTTTAACTTATTGTCGCAATGATATATATATATCCTTAAGACTTTTAAGCATAAACATTGAATGTAAATGTACTTTTTTCCTAATTTTCGGAATTTTTAACTTTTGTTAGTTCAGCTCTATTTCCCGATCTCTCTCTATATATGCATCGACATCAACGCCACGGTCAGTGGTAGATGAAACCAATGGTAGATACAAGGTGATTGAAAAAAAAAAAAGATGGGCGAAGGGGAAATAAGATAAAAGAAAAGAAGAAGAAAAGAAGGAAGGGGAGATGAAGAGTAAAATGACTAAAAAGGAACCATTTGAAACATAGGAATAACTATGGGTCTAACCCTCCACCATGTTATAGCTTTATAGCTTTTCTCCATTCCGTCCTAAGACACACTATCCGCCAATCAATATCTCATTCCAGTAAGTCTTGTTTAACTATGTAAGTTTTGGTCTATTTCTATTTGTGTTGAGCTCTTTGTAACAAGCTTTTGTTCATATAGGAACATCCAAAGGCCGTCTCATTATATGCCCAAACCACCTCAATCTATGTTCCCTCATCTTTTCAGTCATCGGTACTACTCCTACCTTTTGTCGAATATCTTCATTTCTTATCTTATCCATCCTCGTATAACTACACATCCACCATAACATCCTCATTTCTGCTATTCCAATATATATATATATATATATATATATATATATATATATATATATTTCCGTTGGCATTTGCTGCTTTCTTATTTTACAACAACATAGTTAAATCAAGACAAGACTTTTGAGTTTAGATACGTTGAACATATTGCCAAGAGATGGTGGAGAAACGTCAACCTTATCATTGTCTATGGCCAAGACTGATATGACTTTTTACATGTTATCTAGTTGGATCAAATTGAGCAATATTTATTAGTGCATTATTCATTGCATCACTATTTTCTTTGTCTGTGGACTTAGGCTAGATTATTATTACGACTTAGCTGAGTTTTTATTCCTTTTTACTGCAATCACTGGGCTATGTCTTTATTCTCCATATTGTTGGCCTGTTGCCTTTCACTTTTCTATATATTGTACTTCTGGTAATCATATTAGTATATTTAAATCCCAGTAAAATGCTTGTTTATGTTCTTCTATCCTTCTACCAATCTTCTAGATACAAAAAAGAATGCTGGTTACTTCTATTCAAATCTTTTAATACAATGTTAGCGTAACACTTTGACAATCAGTACTCTTATTAAAGATTATGCTAATGTTTAATATATTTATTTGAATTAGGATAAACAAGTGGAAATAGAAAATTATGGTCACCTAACTATTGAATCTGTATGTACGCCTTATTCAGTTTTGTCTCTGCTGCTGAAGCAGAGTCTATAGGTCCACCTCTTATTGATGTAGAACTCTTTTGAACAAGCATGAATATTCTCTCCCCTCACACCATTCCTCTTATTACTTTTATCTCACCACCCGAATCTTCTCCCACCAATTCCCCCACATCCGCCTCTCCATTCATCGCTTGCCGTGTGTCATTCCCTCTATCTAACTGCTCTTTCATTTTTTCATTCCTTTTCTGCCCTTTAGTATTTTCAACTCTTTTTTTGTATACTATTTTATAAGGTTCCAGCTCCTTAGACCCATCAGGATTCAGGAGTGATGCCCTTTTATTTAATCAGGTTTCGTTTATTTGGGGGAGCCTTAGCTAAAAGAAATTTCCTTCTTCATGAAGGCTAGATAAGGAAAAGAAGATTCCTAAGTAGATTTTTTTTTTAAAAAAGACAAAAAGAAGAGAGCAGGTAAAGTTTGAGGTGTCATCAAGAAGGACAAAAGGTAAACCACTTTTTCTTGACTACTTTTCCGTTTTGCTTCGGACAAGGTCATGATAGGCCTTGAATATTTTTCTGTTTTGGTTAAATAAATTTAGTGAGCCAATAGTTTTTGCTTTTTGTATTGATTGTGGCTTGAAAATGACCGTAAGGTATGATCAAATATTCTGTGTATGATATTGTGATTAGATAACCATGTTTAGACTTAGGTTGAAGTTGTTAATGTGTGGATTGTGATGTAAATTAGTGTCTCTGTTTATGAACATATGCGAATGGTTGTCATGTAGTTGTTGCTATAAATTGTTCTTTTGGCTGAATAAAGTGCAAATTGATGCTATGAAGAATGTTATAATGAAATGAGGTTTCAGCCTTGAAGTTTGAGTGATATGAGAATACATGCAAGTCAGAACAAAAAATAAGAATTTTGGACAGCAAAGACAAAAGAATGCATGCTCTTGAAGCATGGTATAATATCCCTGACCAGGTGAAAGGATAAGAATTAGATAAAGGCTCATGGATAAGTTGTGTGTGATAAGTTTTGTTCCATTATAATTTTGATCGTATATGCCCTTATGCTTAAATTGCAGCACATGTGTATGAGTTTATGGTGTTAATTTTGTGTTGAGGTGAAAGGATAAGGAATAGCACCTCTCAGGAGATGTCCTAGAGTGAGCATAAAGGCTCATGAAGGTTGCTTACGGATAAATTTTGTGTATAGGGCCCAACTACACAAGGCCCAATATGGAAAAGTGTATGTCAGGAACCGTAATAGGAGAAAATGGCCCAAGGAAAATATGGGTGCTGTTAATGCTATTTTGTCTCATTCTATGGGGTATGCTGAGTCAGCTGATTTGTTGTGAAAGTTTGTTACTCATGCAAAGTTGGAGATGGATAAAGGGGAGTGCTGAGCGTGTGTAAAGGGCACCATGGTGGTCATTGAATTGCTGAGGCAATGGAGATAACTCAAGGCATCTCGAAGGACCTTGAGATCTTTTAATATTCTGCCCATTTTATTTCTTATTTCCTTCTGCAAATTTGAGCTATAGCAGCACTATAGCTTGTAACCCAAATACAATTTTCTTGCTGTTTGTTGTTGATATTGCTGGTTTGAATTGATATAGAAGTTTATTGGAATGTTGTTGCTGTGAAATTATTTTTAATCCTATCAATTGGTATCAAAGCTCCATCTGGGAGCTGGGTTATGGTGCGAACAAGAACCATGGAAGGAATGGAAGAACGCTTACGTCGGACAGAGCTGGGACAGGAGGAGCTGATTAAACTAATGGAGGCTAGCGATACAAACCAAGCGGAGATAATCAGGCAACTGAGGGAATTAGGGGCGGGAATCCAGGAACTCAGATCTGACGCGTTTAGGGATGGTCAGAGTTATGAGGGGAGGCAGAGGAATGGCTCCTCTGGTTCGAATGGTGGCTGCGGAGGAATGGGTGTAGGAGAGCCGAGGTGTAGAAGGCTTGAGGTGCCTTCGTTTTCTGGGCAAGACGCGTATGCTT
This sequence comes from Gastrolobium villosum, assembly GCA_032173675.1. Classification (NCBI taxonomy): domain Eukaryota; kingdom Viridiplantae; phylum Streptophyta; class Magnoliopsida; order Fabales; family Fabaceae; genus Gastrolobium; species Gastrolobium villosum. The sequence continues at coordinate 12,635 of JAVKPL010009901.1, forward strand.
GGTTAATGAAAGTGGAAAGATACTTCCAAGTAAACGAAATCCGGGACGATGAGAAGGTTGCAGCGGTGATGCTCGTTCTGGAAGGTGAAGCTCTCACCTGGTATCAATGGTGGGAGCTCGGTAATGTCAACCGCAACTGGGAGCTCTTCGGGCGTGAAGTTTTGGGTCGCTTCCAACCAGAAATAATCGACAATCCGTATGGCTCGTTGTATGTGTTGAAGCAAACGGGATCAGTAGCTGAGTTTCGGTCACAGTTCGAGCTGGTTGTTGGAACGATGAAGTACGCAGATGAGGAGATTTTGAAGGGGGCCTGGTTGAGTGGGTTAAAGGGGAGCATAAGGGAGGAGGTGCTCATGAATCCTGGACTCCGCTTATCTTCGATCATGAAATTAGCCCATCGTATCGATCTAAGGAACGCAGCTTGGACTGAGGAAGGAATGGGCTTCTTGGGCCCTAAGAGTAATGTTGGGCCTCAGAAGCAATATTCAGGCCCAAGGACTCAAACCCAAGGGAACCCATCAAGCGTTGGATTAGGGCAAAACGTTCAGAAGCCAAGTTCTGATTTCGCAAATTCCTCCCAAACACGTATGATGCAGGGTCAGTCTTCTCAGGGGAGCGTTGTCGGCAACCGCTCGACGGATATTCCCAAGAGCAAGTTTTGACGGCTCTCCGATGCTGAAACTCAAGAACGGAGGCGCAAGGGACTATGCTTCAAGTGTGATGGCAAGTGGGGGCCAGATCATGTCTGTCCTGCCCGACACCTTCATCTCCTCATCACTTATGACGAAGAGACTGACGGTTCGAACTCCGGTGAAGGAGCTGAGAGGGTCGAGAAGGTAACGATGCCGATTGAGGATGAGGAAGCGCTCCAACTCTCTTTGCATAGTATGATGGGAATCTCCCCGAGTCAGTCCATGAAGGTATGGGGGACGATTGGGGAAAAACGGGTGGAGGTGCTTATTGATTGTGGGGCTTCTCGCAACTTCATCAAGCTGGGGCTGGTAGCGGATATGGGCTTGAAAGTGGAGGAGACGCCCTCGTATACGGTGGTGATTGGGAATGGTCATAAAGTGGAGTGTCAGGGGGTGTGTAGGGGAGTGGTTTTGGGAATACAAGACAGTGTCATTACACAAGACCTGTTCCTTTTCAATTTAGGAGGTGCAGACGTAGTTCTGGGGTTGGATTGGCTCGAAGGATTGGGGGAAATCAAAGCTAGTTTAAGAGAAATGACCATTAAGTATATTTCTGGTGACCAAGAGATGACCCTTAGGGGGGATCCCTCTCTCTCTCGAACCATTGCTTCCTTAAAATCCATGGCCAAGGCTTTGGAGCAACAGGGGCAGGGATTTTATGTGAAATGGGAGGATCCTAGCCCTTCTCACAAATTTCAGGCCGAGTGGAGGGAAATGGAGGACTTGCTTCTGGAGTTTAGTGACATTTTTGCAGAGGCAAAGGGGTTCCCACCTAAAAGGAGCCAAGACCATGCCATTGTCTTGAAACCAGATGCTCAGGTTCCTAACAACAGGCCTTACAGGTATCCCTATTTCCAGAAATCTGAAATTGAAAAATTGGTAGCTGAATTGCTCAATGATGGTATGATTAGGCCTAGTGTCAGTCCGTACTCCAGTCCTGTCATTTTGGTGAAAAAAAAAGATGGGAGCTGGCGAGTTTGTGTGGACTACAGGGCCTTGAATAAGGTCACGGTTCCTGATAAATTCCCTCTACCAGTGGTTGATGAACTTCTGGATGAAGTTGGTGGTTCTAGGGTGTTCAGCAAGTTGGATCTCAAATCAGGTTTTAACCAGATCAGAATGGTACAGGAGGATATTCCCAAAACGGCTTTCAGGACTCATGAGGGGCATTACGAATATTTAGTCATGCCCTTTGGCCTTACAAACGCCCCTTCCACATTCCAAGCACTCATGAATGATGTGCTGAAACCGTACCTGAGGAAATTCTCTTTGGTTTTTTTTGATGACATATTAATTTACAGCAAAGGAGCGGATGAGCATGTGGGCCATTTGAAAAAAGTATTTGAGGCATTGCGTGCTCACAAATTATTTGCAAACCGAAAGAAGTGTGTGTTTGGGCAAAGTCAGGTGGAGTACCTGGGACACATCATCACTGAAGATGGAGTTCAGGCCGATCCTCAAAAGATCCAGGCTATGGAGGAGTGGCCCATTCCTAGAAATGTGAAAGGATTAAGAGGGTTTTTGGGGTTAATCGGTTATTACCGGAAGTTTGTCAAGGATTATGGTAAAATAGCACGTCCTCTCACAGATTTGTTGAAAAAAGATTCCTTCAAGTAGGATGACATTGCGCAGGCTGCCTTTGTGCACTTAAAGCAATTAATGACTGCTGTCCCTGTTCTTGCTCTTCCAGATTTCTCCAAGACATTCGAGGTAGTTACTGATGCTTCGGGCAAGGGTATTGGAGCGGTGTTAATGCAAGAGGGCAGACCATTGGCATATATCAGCAGAGGTTTCTCTCAGCAGGCTATGGGGAAATCTGTCTATGAGAAAGAGCTCATGGCTGTTGTGTTGGCTGTCCAAAAGTGGAGACCATACCTGTTAGGAAGACACTTCATTGTTAAATCTGACCAGAAGAGTCTTAAGTACCTACTTGAGCAGCGAGTACTTGGGGAAGGGCAGCAAAGATAGATTTCTAAGTTAATGGGTTATGATTTTGAAATTCAATACCAACCGGGTAAGGCGAATTTGGTTGCTGATGCACTTTCACGTAGTGAGGTTTTTTGTCTCTTATCCTTGGCTCATTTACCACAGTTAGGAGACATTGATCAAGAGGTGCAGGATGACCCAAGGCTAAGAGGCATTTTCCAAGATCTCTTGGGGGGTCCAGCATCTCATACCGGGTTCCACATCCAAGGGGGACGATTATTCTATAAAAATCGGTTGGTGTTAGCTAAGTCATCTCGGTTTATTCCCTCTATTCTTTCGGAGTTCCATGACTCTTGCATTGGAGGTCATTCTGGTTTTTCTAGGACATACAGACGGATGGTAGGGATGGTTTTTTGGGAGGGTATGAGGAAAACAGTCCAGCGTCATGTGTTGGATTGTGCTATATGTCAACAAAGTAAGATCCGGAATCTTTCCCCTGCTGGTTTACTACAGCCCTTACCGATTCCATCACAGGTATGGACTGATATATCCATTGACTTCATTGGAGGTTTACCCAAGGCCCATGGATCGGACACTATACTCGTTGTCATTGACCGTCTCACCAAATTCGCTCATTTTCTGCCATTGGCTCACCCTTACACAGCAAAGGAGGTTGTTGGTCTGTTTGTTAAGGAGATAGTAAGACTGCATGGGTTCCCTCTCATCATTGTATCTGATAGAGACCGCTTGTTCCAGAGTCACTTTTGGTCTGAAATGTTTAAGTGTTCAGGTACTAAGCTAAACTTTACTACTGCCTACCATCCCCAATCTAATGGGCAAACAGAGGTGGTAAATATGAGCCTCGAAACGTATTTACGTTGTTTTTGTAGTCCTAGGCCACGTACCTGGTCTAATTGGCTTCATTGGGCCGAATATTGGTACAACACTACATACAAGATTTCCACAGGGATGACCCCATTCAAGGCTTTGTATGGTGTGGATCCTCCTAGCCTTCTGCGTGTTGGGAATAGTTTCCCCACCGTGGATGCAGTCGCTCAATTGCTGGCTGATAGGGAATCCATTTTGGATGAATTAAAGGCTAATTTGCTGAAGGCCCAAGCAGATATGCAAACTCAGGCCAATAAAAAGAGGCGAGAGGTTCATTTTGAGGAAGGGGATTTGGTTTATCTTCGTTTACAACCGTACAGGTTGAAGTCATTGGCTACTAAGATAAATGAAAAGCTTAGCCCTCGCTACTATGGGCCGTATGAAGTGTTAGCCAAGGTGGGTGAGTCGGCCTATAGGTTGGACCTTCCCTCTTCTAGCAAAGTTCACCCGGTTTTTCATGTGTCATTACTTAAGAAAGCTGCTCAACCGGTGGACAATGTCCAGCCTTTGCCCTCTTGTCTTTCTGAAGAGTGGGAATTACTTGTTGAACCCGATTCAGTGTTGCAATGGCATAGAGACCGTCAGGGACGAGTCCAAGTGTTAATTCAATGGCTTAATCTCCCTTCTTTTGAGAATTCTTGGGAGGACTTTTCTGTTTTGCAAGCTCAATTCCCAGATTTTCACCTTGAGGACAAGATGCTTTTGTTGGGGGGAAGTATTGATAGGGCCCAACTACACAAGGCCCAATATGGCAAAGTGTATGTCAGGGACCGTAATAGGAGAAAATGGCCCAAGGAAAATGTGGGTGCTGTTAATGCTATTTTGTATCATTATATGGGGTATGCTGAGTCAGCTGATTTGTTGTGAAAGTTTGTTACTCATGCAAAGTTGGAGATGGATAAAGGGGAGTGCTGAGCGTGTGTAAAGGGCACCATGGTGGTCATTGAATTGCTGAGGCAATGGAGATAACTCAAGGCATCTCGAAGGACCTTGAGATCTTTTAATATTCTGCCCATTTTATTTCTTATTTCCTTCTGCAAATCTGAGCTATAGCAGCACTATAGCTTGTAACCCAAATACAATTTTCTTGCTGTTTGTTGTTGATATTGCTGGTTTGAATTGATATAGAAGTTTATTGGAATGTTGTTGCTGTGAAATTATTTTTAATCCTATCAGATAAGTTTTATTCCATTATAATTTTGATTGTATATGCCCTTATGCTTAATTGGCAGCTAAGTGTATGAGTTTATGGCGTGAACTTTGTGTTAAGGTGATATCTATGCAGGCCTACCCGAATCTTAATACGGAAGTAAATCAAGAATCTGAGGTTTATTGAGTTACGCTCACCCCTTTGGGGCTGTTTATACAGGTACTTCATCAGATAGAAGGAAATAATTAGCCTTGGACAATCTGAAATGAAGAAATCTTGTGAGGTAGGGGCTGTTACGTGAGGTAGGGGCTGTCATGTAATTAGCCTTGGACAATCTGAAAAAGGATTTTGTCGTATGGACAGCCTATTTTGTGTTTAGTGGTTGTAATTACATGTTAGATTTTGTCATTTTGAAGTACACTGTAACCGACCTTATAAAGGGATGTAAAACAATTCTGTATACTTGGATTTATTTATTTATTGAAGTTTATGAAGTCTGTATTTTTGAAATGGTGAGTGCATGGTGTTAAATATTAACAAGGCAGTGGATTAGGATTGTAAAGTTGATGTATGAGATGTTAATGGGAAGTCTAGTTTTACGTGTCCAAATCATAGAATTTATCGACATCAGATGCAATCCCAGTTTTGTATTAATTACACTGTCAGTTTCTGTTTTTCCTTTATGTTGTCGTCGGAATCACTCATGGTTAAAATTCTATTTGATTTACTAGATGGGCATTTATTTACTAATATTACACATGTTTGTTTTAATTTATTAAGTGTTAGTAATTGTCTCACTCTATTAAAGTCAAAATTTCATATTGTTGTAAATGTTTATGTTTATTTTGATTGTCGCTGTCACTACAATAAGGGGTTCCTCCGAGTCTACGAGGGCATTATATTTTATGTCATCAAGTACTTCAAAATGGTATTTTGAAACATACATTATTTTGCAAAATACACATTGAAGATAACATGGTCATATTTTCCATCCATTAAACTAAAAAAGACGTCTTTCTAATTGTTATTTTTCAGTGCACTAGCCTTAAGATCAATACAACCTATGGATCTTGGCATTAAGATCAGATAATCATTTATTTATCAATACTTTTGAACACATTGAATATTGAATTTACTTGAGTGTCAGAGTGCATTATAGAGAACTCCTTAGCCTAGACTTTCATCAATAATATGAGGCTCAACTGTATGTAATCTAGCCCAGTAGTTATTGAACTCATTAATTCCCAATAAATATAACACTACGGTTCAAATTTCTTATCTTTCTCTCTTTTAAATGTAGGGTAGCATGTCATAAGCATTGACCACTAGTTCAGCTTAGCTTCGCCAATTTATAATCTCGTTTTTTTTTTTTTCCCTTAACTAATTCTTTGACTCTATCTCTCTTGTTCTATATAATAAACATCTACGAGTCCCGTGTTAAAATACTATTATTTGACATATTTATTGGTAAATAAAAAAAAATTGAAATTCTTTTTACCTTATTTAAAATATGAAAAAATTATTTGTTATTTTAAAGATATAACTTTGTATCATTTTAAATAAAATGTTTTAATATATATTCATTGTTTTTTACATTCATTCTCCTCCAAAGTACTCCATCTTTCTCTCTTCCTAGTTTCAAGGAGGAGAGAGAATATAAAAGATCGATACATATACACGGTTCATTTTACTTAAAATAATGTAAAATCATGTTCTTTAAAATAATAAATATCTTTACTTAAAATATTCATCATACCAATTTCAAAATAAAATAATGTTGAAAAAGTATTTGTATATCAAGGAAGCATCAACTTACATATCTTAACATCGTTGATTTTTGTCAATCAACGGTTATGATTTTTGCAAATTAAACTCATTAATTAATTATTAATTCATAATAAATAATAATCATTGATTGACGCAAATCAACGGTGTTAAGATATGATTGTAAGAGGTTGTAAAAAAAAGGTTGTAAGTATAACCTACCTATCTATTTATGGAAAAATATTTCTCCGGCAACTTAAGATAAGTTTATCTCTGACATTCCCAAAACTACGTTTTTTTGTTTATTTATTTATTTTCTTACATTAATTGATTCACCTTTGAATGGTTATGATCCCCTTTTTCTCTCTTCCTTTGTCACCATTGATCCATTTTTGTATGGTTATGATTTAATAGCAGGAGAAAATTTATCTCAAACACCTTGAGAAATGATAACCCATATATATATATATATATGAGAAAAATATTTCTCAAGCAGCTTAAGATATATTTATTTTCTTATAAAAAAAAAGATATATTTATTTTCGTCTACCCAAAAACTATGTCTTTCTTTTATATTAATTGATTCACATTTGAATTGTTATGATTCCATTTTTTCTCTCTTCCTAATTACCATTGACTATGTAGCACCGATACCGACACGGGACACGTGACACTCCGACACGTTAATTCTAAAAAATGTTAGATTTCGACACGTTTTGATATTAAATAATATTTTTAATTTATGTAGTATATATTATATTTAATATTCAATAATTTAACAAAAAAATGAATCTAAACCTATAATATTCATAAATTTTGCAAAGAAACATAACATATCCCAAATATTTATATTAAACTCAATAAAATGATAATCGTAATCCAACGAATCTAATAGTTGGAACTAAAAACTCAACGCAAATCAACATTTGAACATTTTTCTGAATTTCTACGTGTTGGAGTGTCGGGAAGTGTCTGACACGACACATCAGGGTTTTTAAAGTGTCGGTGCTTCATAGACCATTGATCAATTTTTGTACAGTTACAATTTAGTAGTCGGATATAAGATTATCTTAATCAGCTTGTGAAACGATAAGCTCTCTCTCTCTCTCTATATATATATATATATATATATATATATATATATATATATATGACAGGATATTCTTACACTGGTGTAAGAGTTAGAAGTCTTACACTCAATCTTGACCATTGATTCACTTGTATTCAATGACTCACATTACTAAAGAAATTGGAATCCTTAGATATAAATAGAATCAACGGACAAGATTAAGAATGTAACTTACATTGGTGTAAAATGATCCTGCCCATATATATATATATATATATATATATATATATATATATATATATATATATATATATATATATATATATATATGGAATATGATCCTTTGACACTGGTGGCAAAATTTGACACCAAATCCTATCCGTTGATTTTCGCCAATCAACGATTATCATTTATTGGGAATAAAACTTATTAGTTAATATTAATTCCCAATAAATGATAATCGTTGATTGGTGAAAATTAATAGATAAGATTTGATGTCAAATTTAATAATTTAACATCAGTGTCAAAGGATCCTGCCCATATATATAGGGGAAACATTTCTACAGTCACTTTAGATAAGATTATCTACAGCTATCCCTTTTAACTAAGGTTGTCTACAGCTATCATTATTAACTAAGTATGACCGGTCATGCATTAAAATTGCATTTTCTCTCTCCGCCACGTCAGCTGACAGTGTCTGAGGAAAGAGAAAAAAAGAACAACTTTATTGTTATAACTAAGTATGACCGGTCATACTTAGTTAAAAAGGGGTAGCTGTAGATAACCTTATCTAAAGTGGCTGTAGAAATACCTTTCCTATATATATATATATATATATATATATAATATTTCTCATGTTGTAAACAAACATAAAAGTATGTGTAACCCAACTAAAGAGAAGAGAGAGAAAGAGAAAATAGAGGTCTCCCATACTTTTATATATAGGTAGGATATAAATTTATCACCTATAACATGATAAACAATAAATCATACACACACAAATATAGGCCTAAAGCAAATTTTTGAAAAATCTTTGGAGCTAGAAGAGATGTGTTTATCCTCAAATGAGGGATTAAGCTTATTTTTTATTCGGTGACAAAGTTCAATGCACCCACAATTCTAATTAGGGATAACCTTCGGGGCCGTTCTTTGATAACAAGGTGATCGTAGGAAGTTAAATGGGGATACACTGTAAAGCATAGACATGCGACTTTTTAAAAAATTTGCGTGTCGTACACGTGATCAACATTTGGGGACACGCGGTCAACGCTCGGACACGTTCCGACACATTTTTCCGACACACAGTTAACTTTTTGGACACGCGGTCAATGCTCGGACACTTTTTTTTTTAATCTTAATTTTATTTTGTTAACTAAATATAAAACAAATAATTTATAAATTAATTTTTTTCTGTTATGAAATTTGATATGAAAAATTAACAAAGTACAAAAAATCATTTATATTTATATTGATGCTATGAAATTTAAATATTTGATTGGTTATATGACTTATTATGGACTCTTATATGTATTAAATATAAATTATATTATATATATTAAAATTTTTATTTAATATCAAACTGTGTCCCAACGTGTCCAAATATGACATTTTTTAGAATTAACGTATTGGCGTGTCGTGTCGTGTCCCGTGTCCGTGCATCATAGGGATACCTCTGTATTATACTAAAAAAAAAAAAATTAAACTAGTTTAAAGAATTAGAACTCCGAATCCTATTCGTTTGATTCATTTCAGGTGGAACAAGACAAATAGAGTGTCTCAACTCAATCCATTTGTCTATGGTGCCAACTATATTAGTTTCTCACTATTTTAATTAACAGACTAACGTAGTTAAGAACGAGAATTATTTTTTGTAAAATCGGAAGATGGATAAAAAATTGTAAAACATAAAATTGCAATCTAAAAAAAATCATAAAAATATGAAAACACTTGAAATATTGATAAAAACGTTTTGATGAAAAAAAAAATTCATAAAAAATAGTAAATCAAGATTTTAATTACCATAAACACACTTGGAGGGCTTCCTTCCATAGAACTAATTCTATTACATCTGTAATGGGGTCCCTCAATTATGTCCACCAATTGTTTATTTAACAGCAACAGCCCAGCTTTGCGTTGCATCATGTATTGTTTATTAAAGAACCACCACCATAATCTCTTATTACTTTTTTTGTTTTGGTGAACTATCTCTTATTACTTAATTTATATGCTTAAAGAGTTCGTCCATTTTGAATCCAGTACTCTTTCCCTTAAGAGGGATTTTTTTTTTAAAATTTTTTTTTCCATTTAAGGTTTATACATAATCCGGTCATAAGTTAATTTTCGTGTCATCCTTAACGGAGAATTACGGATCCGGATACTCCACTGAAGATTATATTCCGCTCAAAAATATTTATAGGCATGAATTGACTCCTACTCACTGCTTTTGATTATTTATAAATCAAAATCCATCGACCATTCCTTTCTCCTATGACCACAGGTACAAAAACAGTAAGTCCCTTATTCTTGCATATTAGCTATGCTAAGTGATCCAAACATGCATGCAGTCAACTCAATGCACATACTATGTCTCCTTACTAAGCACAACTCAAATACCATACTTCATACTCATAGCCATATCAATTTCTTCCAAGACATTTGTTTATGTCAGTATAAGGAGTTTAAACAGCTACTCTCCCATTCCTGTATGCTAATTCTTTCCAAAAACTACGAGTGAATTTACAAAATGAATAACGAAAATTCGGCTTTCTAGCATGATCCTTTACAAAATGGAACAGAACAAAAAGAGGCAGATTAGCCGTCAAATTTCCTCCTCGTCATTGTGTTTAAGTTCACATTTACACATCAGCCAAGTTCTTGTCTTCATCTCCACCAAATCCTGCAAAAGTGCAGCCCACAAAGGGGTGAGAAAATTATTCTCAATAAGCCATGAGACCTTGAAACTTGCTTCACCATGGAAGCTCCATGACCTGCACTAATTTAGTTAACAAGGCAGCTTGTGATCCCAAACATCAAACTTAAGCATTTTTTTTTATATAATACAATTGAATACATACACCTATCCTTTCTCGTCTCCATGAGACTCATCCCAGTATACGGTATATCTAAGAGGCACATTCTCTCTTTCGTCTCCATGGTTTATTCAGTCCCATAGTTCTTGTTTTCGTTGATTGAACTCAATTTTGGTTGGAGGTTTCTAACAGTATCCTTATCCATTATATCTGGCCAGGCTTTTATTTATTCACATCATAGTTCATTCACAATCACACACAACTTTAGTGTTGAGCATTTCATAAATCATGGCAACATAGTGTAGTCAATATCCAACTACAAACAGCCATACAATTCCTAAATATAACATATTGGTACATAAAAAAATAATAGAGCTAAAGTTGTGGTAAAATACCACCAATCGGGACAAGCAAGAAGACTTATCATTCTCACATCATAACATTTAGAAACATTATAGTTCTAACTTGCACACATCACTCGTAACACTCATCAACCAATATCATCATTGGTCACAAGATATAATCACAATAGTCACTTAAATCTCATCATTGGAATTAGGGTCACGCAAAGTCAGCGCCACACATGCGTCAGTTATCACATTTATCATTTTCAATATCCACTTGGTCATCATTAAAACAGAATGGGTGTTCATTGTGGAACAAATAATTCAATCAATCCTCATGCATACATAATGGTACAATCCGGGAAGTAAGAACCAAGGTTAACATGCTTACCTATCCTTCTTTCACAAATTGTTTTTTATTGTGGAGGCCTCTAACTTCCGTCCTTGCTATTCCTAAGGGACTTGTTTACCCGAGATATAACTAAGGAATAAGAGAATTTGAGCCAGCTCAAACCAAGCGATTTTATCCATGAAGGAAAAATAGAAGGCTGGATCTTAAAAATAGGGACAAAGCCTCTCTATTCTAATAGAGAAGGTTGTGGCCGTACTGTACCAAAAAGGAACCACGGTGTTTTCGATTCTGATCTACCGAGTTTAGGGAAACCGAAAGAGGAAATTATAGGGTGAAAACCGTGGGAACATGAGATGGCCAAGGGAAGGACATACAAAGAGTAAGTATCATGAAGTTCAAGTTGCTGTGAAAAATGATGGAGATGTGCAGAGTTCTGAAATTTCAGAGTTCTAACTTGATTGGATGAAATCAAGACTAAAATTTTGTTTTTTTATAGAATTGTTACATGCAGCCCTATGATCCCCATCCTATGGTTGATTGGCCACAGGGTGCCTATTCTCTTAAATGGGCAGAAACATCTCATCCTTTCCTCCCTTTCCAAATGGTCAAACAAGGAAAAATTCTCTAACTCATTTTACCAAATCTCCAAATGGATTACAAGTATGATTTCACAAAGAAACCTGGGCAAAGCATATGATTACACTGTTATATACCTTTACCTGGAGGTATGGAACTCCCTGCAGACCCAGATGAGCTCTCTCTGGTTCCAGATGGTCCAACTTGACGCTTGGACTCCACACTAGTCTCAGATGACACGGAATTGGAGTTCTCCGATTTAGTCGGGGTACGCATCTGTAACACAGTATATGTTAAAATTTATTTATGCGTTTCTTTAATAATATTATGTTTATGTTTAGTTGGTTAAATTGAGATACGTCAATATGATTTTGTATTTTGATCTTCAGATTTGTACTCTCTCCCTTCACATATTCAAGAGCAGCTTCCATCCTGCACAAAATATATATATATAGATAGATACGCAAGACTTTAGAACTGGATGAGAATAAATTTTCTCTATAGCAAACTTAATGGGCTAGAAATAAAAAATAAATTAATTAGGTTAAGTGTGATCATTACTCTTTCAAATCGGCTTTTTCTAGAGATAGAGACATCTTCTCTATCCCTTCTAAAATCTTGATAAAACCCACTCTGTAAAAAAAAATTTACCTATGGTTAAATACATGGTCAAGAAAATATTTTTTTGGATGTTAGGGATAGGGAAAGATAGGTAGATACAGCTCGGTGGGTTTCTTGAGTTCGTCAATAAGTTTATCCAGATTTTCCTTTTTACTGGCCCAAGGTTGTTCTCTGTGCCTGTGAAAACACAATTCCTTCTGTTACAAATTTGTGTTGCGTACACATATGTATAAAATAGTAATTTCATCCAAACACTATGACAACAATTTTATATTAATGCATGGTCCTATGCTTTTACTCACATAATTTTCTCAATCTCAGCATGATGCTTTTCTGCCTTGTCGAAGTAGACCATATAATATTCCCAAGCATCGGCACGCGGCATATCCATGTGATGAAGGTTGTCTAGATATATAAATCCCTGGAACTTCTGGCAAATATACAATTCTGCATCAATTCGGGATAATATCCATAACTAGATTATGTTATTTGTGATTTATTTGATCTTGAACACCTAGCGTCAAGGAAGTCCAAAGATGATTCTATTTAAGTGGAAGTTGTATCACATTTAACTAAATCAACCTTCTAAGGACAGGGCAAACTCTAAAAAGAGGGCAAGGAAAGAAAATCCAATGATATAAGACGGGGAAAGAAAATGTATATCTAAGATTAAGAATCTTTTATTGTTTCAGTTGTATGAAATTGTTGTTAGTTTACTTAGTGATATAAGAATCTTTTATTGTTTCAGTTGTATCATATTTAACCAAATCAACCTTCCAAAGATGGAAAACTCTAAAAAGAGGGCAAGGAAAGAAAACTCAATGATATACAATTCCGCGTCATGTAGAGATTGCATTGCATCAAAGATAAAATATAAAATAAATTGCAAGAAGTAGTAGAGCTCAAAGTCTATATCTTATATTTATTTAGAAAACAAAAAATAACTCAATTTAGAATACTAGACAAGAATCAAAAGAATGATCCACCCATTTCATGTTATTCTTTAATTATCGGTACAGAATATGGGTGTCACAATTCTACCCAAAAAATCATCAATGTCAACACAAGCGAAACCTATGATGTCACCAAACAACTCCAGAGATCATTTCAATGCAAACATACACCTTAATATAAGTATAGTTAAATGTTTGCCTGATTGATTTGCATTTTTTCGAGATATGAAATTGGAAATTACCAAACCTAGTTTCTAGAATCAGCTTTGAAAATTACTCAGCATCCTATTTACAAGTGATCTCAACTAGACAAAATACCAGAATCAAACATCTTGGACTCGATATATCTAAAGTTACTGAAGTATGAAAATCAGAGGTCACACGATGTAAAAACAATGGGAGAAACGAAGGTTTGTTATTGCAAATAATTGTTTAAAAAAAAAAATTCTGCAATGCTCAGATTATTTCTTTTAAATAACGAAATTAAAAAGGCTAAGCAATGCTCAGTTATACAGATGGAGTTCGTAAGAATTTGAAGAAATTATGTATACACCGCGAATCATAAGCCACAGATCACCAAAACAATTAGCTAAAAAATAAAGATGTAAAAGAAACTCATAAAACCAACTTTCTAAGTTGCATAAGGCTGTGGACAGAATAGAACCTGACATACAAAAGGTCAAGAGAATTGACAGTTAGAAGAAGTAACTTATAATGGCGATATTTTTAAGGAGTAGAACAAAAAATTAGGGTAAATAAGAGTAGAACCTCCTTGGTTGCTGAAATTTCTGAGGAATCATCATGCGAATCTCCAGAGGATGAATCTATAAGAATGAACGACACAATGTGAGTTGAATCAGAAAATGGAAAACAATTTAACTGAATTCATAATCAGCTTTACTATCGGCCTCGTATCCTTTGATTTCGAGTTCTTCTCCGTTCCTTTTCATGTCTGAGATTTGTGTCTTTCAAAGTTTTTTTTTCGAATGCGTCTCTTATCGTCGCTCGCGCCAAAACGGTATTTATAGCTTGCGAGCGACTTTGAACAGACACTTTTGTCGAGTGAGCTGGCTGTTATGGCCCACATCTATAGGCCCAATTGGTTGGGTCTGGTATCAAAACTCATTTTTAGAATTTAGTAGAGGATAAAGAGCAATAGAGATTCATTATTAGGATATTCCCTTTTTTTCCCCTTTGCTCCGAAAGAAGCTAGAAAATCCACATCTACAAAAAAGAAAAAAAAAAAATTGCAGAAATCAGATCTACAAAAATGAAGAAAATATACTTTAACCAGAATCAAGAAAGAACCAGAAAAGAGCAAAGATAATTTTCTATAATGTATAATTTTCTATACCAAATCATGCATAAATAAGATTCTCATTCATATTGTGATTTTTCAAAATTTCTTCAAATTTAAAGATAATCTGACTATTAATGTTTTCCTTTTCTATCCAAAAAATCCAATCCGCTCAATTTCTTTAGTAAGTTAGGAAAGAAAAAATCAATAATCAATTAACATCAACAATACCTTTATTCCAAATTAATTGGGGTTGGTGGTCGATAAATCCAAAAATAAAATAAAAGATAAGAAAAAATTATGAAAAAAAACTTTATATATATAGGGAAATGTTATACTTACAACATATTTTCCTTTACAACCTCTTACAACCAATATCTTAACCGTTGATTTCCGCCAATCAACGGTTAAGATTTATTGCGAATTAATAATTAATTAATAAATTTTATTGGCGAAAATCTTAACCGTTGATTGACGGAAATCAACGGTTAAGATATTGGTTGTAAAGGAAAATAGGTTATAAGTATAATCTTCCCCATATATATATGTGTGTATGGCTGTAATGTTTATACAGTGAATATAGATAAATTATCTATATAGGAAATATTATCCATAGAAAATAAATCAATAACCAATAATAATAATATAGTTGTAGATAAATATTTTGAAATCCTTACAAACTCAAAAATATCAAATTCATTATCAATAATAATAATTTGATTAATGATTTTTTCCTTTCTAAAAGACATCACTGATCTCAGCCATTTCTTGTAAGTTCTTGATGAAATATCATCATTTAAGCACGAAAATAGTCCCTTCGTTTATCTTATCTTAACAAGTTAGGCAATCAAAGCTCAAATTTTTTTCTTTAATATTAAACGATAAAGGTTAGATCAAATATCAATCATGCCTTGCAGAACCAATATCAACTATACATAATGTTCTAAGTTGGTTTCTGCATTACTTTTCAGCAGCTACTTGGCTGAATGCATAGGAAATTTTGTCAAAAAAGCACTGAAATGAGTCTGTTGAGATATATAAAATCGTTAATGTAGTCTCACCCAACAGTTTAAGCTTTTGGTTTGAATTGGTTCTTTACATGGTATCAGAGCCTCGTGTCCCGAGTTCGATCCTCGACGCCCCTCACTTTCTTTCAAGTGGAATTTCTTTGTTCGCACAGGCCTGTGCATTGTCCATCCTTCAAGCCCAGTGGGCTCTAGTGTGAATGGGCGTATTGAGATATATAAAACCATTAATGTAGCCTCATCCAACGGCTTAAGCTTTTGGGTTGAATTGGTTCTTTAGAGGCTCAAAAACTTGGGTAAGTCATGCAGTTAACAAGCCAAGTATTTATGTTCCTTCAGACATGCATTAACAAACGTGATGACAATCAAATTAGTGACAACCAGTAGTAGGACACTGAATGCAGAATTTACTGATGATATTAGACAACTGATAACATTTCTGATGACGTTGCAAGTACAACAGGTACTTGATAATATAACCAAAAAAGATGAATTCAATGAGATTGATTTGAAACTCATCAAAAATGAGCTACATAAAGTGCAAGTAACTAAAACTAAGGATATGACAATAGTAATTATTCATCTGGAAGGAAAAGGTCCATTTCAGCACTGTTAGAAGTTGTTGTCATGTTATCATAACAAGACTCGGTGGAAAGCCAATAGAAAGTACAGAATCAACAACTACACTGGCAAATAAAGAACACATGACCTTACTAGTGGACCTGTTTTAGAGAAGCATAAAAAGTAGTAATTTAGTATGTTACTACACCGGCAAATAATGCGAAATGGACATGTTTCCTTCCTTGTTAAGTAGTAATGTAGTATGTTACTACAATGGGATATACGTTTTGATGAAGTCGTTAAAAGTAACGGTTTTATCAAGAATGAGGATGAACCTTGTGTTTACAGTAAAGTTAGTGGGAGTAATGTCGTCTTCCTGGTACTTTATGTAGATGACATATTTCTAATAGGAAATGACATCCCCGCATTAGAAAATAACGAAAGAGTGGCTTTCAGAAAACTTCACCATTAAGGATTTGGGAGAGGCGACCTTTATACTTGGTATAAAAATCTATAGAGACAGATCCAAGAGGCTGCTGGGTTTATCTCAATCCACGTATGTTGACAAGATGCTAAAGAGGTTTAGCATGGAAGGGTCGAAAAGGGGTTTCCTGTCAGTCATGGAGTACACCTATCAAGGGCTATGTGTCCTAAATCACAGCCTGAGAAGGATCGCATGAGTGGAATTCCATACGCTTCGGCTATTGGATCCATCATGTATGCCATGATATGTACGAGACCATATGTGTCATATGCTTTGAGCATTACGAGCAGATACCAGTCAGACCCTGGAGAAGGTCACTGGACGGCAGTCAAAACCATCCTTAAATACTTAAGAAGAACTAAGGATGCGTTTCTGGTCTATGGTGGGGTTAATGAGTTAACAGTGAAAGGGTTCACTGATGCCAGCTTTCAGAGTGACAAGGATGATTGCAAGTCACAGTCAGGATTCGTATTCACCTTAAATGGTGGGGCAGTGTCTTGGAAGAGTTCTAAGCAGGAGACAATAGCAGATTCAACGACAGAAGCTGAATACATAGCTGCTTCAGAAGCGGCTAAGGAGGCTGTGTGGATCAAGAAGTTCGTAAATGAACTACGGGTGGTTCCAAGCATGGATGAGCCCATACAGTTGCTTTGCAACAACACAGGAGCCATTGCGCAGTCAAAGGAACCTAGGTCTCATCAAAGATCTAAACACGTGCTCCGCAGATATCATCTGATTAGAGAAATCATTGATAGGAATGATGTGAAAATGGATTATGTTCCCACAGACGATAACCTGGCCGATTCTCTGACAAAGGTTGTTTCTCAGAGAAAACACGATAGTCATTATGAGGCTTTGGGCATACGACTTAGGTCTGATTGGCTCTAGGCCAAGTGGGAGCTTGTTAGTATATGGGTGTCCTAGAGACAATCTTTTGATTAAATAAAGGACACTAGATGTAGAACTTTGTTTGTCGCAAATAAATAAAAGCACTATTTATCTAGTTTCATATTATGTATCGATATTATTGTTAATATTATATGAACGAACTGGATAAACCCCTTGGAATAGAACAGGTATCACTTGAGTATCTGTGATGAGATCACGATCATGAGGATTCAAGGATATCGCATGTCTATTCCTAATTATATGTTCCTAGTCTAGAGACACTAAGATTGGGGATCAGTGATCTCAGGTAAGACTAGTACGACTTATCTACTTGTATATGGATACAAGGTAAAGACCTCATCAGCTACAAATATGGAGATGTCTTAGCTAAAGTCGTGGGTGGAACTATAAAAGTATAGCTCGCACTGAACAGACCCAAAAAGAGACTCTATGAGGAAATCTCACAGATAGTGTCATTAGAGTAGTCTCTTTATATTTGGGTATGTCTTTCCATAGACTAGAAGTTATTCCCTAGACTGTGTTCCAGAAGGCATGTTTTGATTGTATGCCTCGTCTGCCTGAAACATGGAGACTCATAGGTATACTGTTGGGTGTGTCTTGAAAGAGCACAGGGCTAGGGTGATAAGCTAAAGGAATTCGTCAAATCTCTGTGAGAGATTAGGTTATCTGTGAATCGGAGAAATCGGGATGACATTTACAGGGACTCGGGAATCTATGCATAGTAAAAGAGATCATGAGATGATCTGTCTTTAGAGTCAGTAAATTGAAGATTTCCTATTTCGAATAAAGCTTACCCTAAACCGCAGAGATTGATACATTTCCTTACCCTAGGTTAATGGGAAGATAACCGTGACGTAGGGAAATACATACGGTAACCAAATATGTGTAATAGGATGATCAAGTCATTAATCTGACTAGCTCTGGGGCAACAAAAACATTGTTAGTGCTCTGTGTTGTCATTAATTGGGTTGTGTGCTTGTTGGGCCCAAGCCCAGTTATGTCAGAGGCTAAGTTGGACCTAATGGGTCACACACTAACACCTTGTAGTCATGATGAACTAGGTTTAAAGGTATTGGGCCTAATAATGGTTGTTAGCCTAAGAAGTTGTTTGAAAGCCCACCTAAAGGGTGGAGGGCGCATGGAGCATTGTAATGGGCTTGGATAGTCCAAGACATTACGAATTAATTTAATTAGTTAAATTAATTATCAAAAATTTGAATTTTGAATTTTGAAATTCGGATTTTGAATTTGAAATTTGAAATTTGAATTTTGAAATTGGATTTTGAAATTTAAATTTTGAATTTGAAATTTGAATTTTGAATTTGAATTTTGAATTTGAATGTTTGAACATTTGAATTCAAGTGCTTGAATTCGAATTTGAATTGGCTATGAAAAGTTGTTTCATAACAAAAGGATAAGATGAGATCTCGTTGGTACAAATCTATTGTATCAAGAGGAGATCTATTGATTTGGGGCGCAAGTTTTGAGTGGATATGGATGTCATCTAGTCATTCAAACAAGCTCCAATCAGATTTGGTAGTTGAGAGAATAAGTGAGTGAGTTGGTTCATATTTTGAATGCAACTACTCAACATATTTGGACCTATTTTTTGGGCTGAATAGGGCGCAATATTGGCTAACCATATGATGCTTTTTAAATCAGAATTTTGACTAGGTTTGAACTTAGTCTCATGAGGATAAGATTGAAGGTTGTTGGCTAGATTTGATTTGCAACAACTCCACTTATTTCTCCTTGTTTGTGCACCACTTTTCAAACTAGTTTGAATGAAAAATCTGATTGCAATATATCATTCTCTCATCCCTCTTGTGCGCCAACTTGGGTGGTTCTCCTCCTTAGGGTTTTTCACTAACCTAGCCTACTCTCCTTCATCTTATGCGCCAATTCTAGAGTGTAATTCACTTCACCTTTCCAAACACAATACCTAGCCTCCACCTTCACCAATTAAGCACATAGCAAGCCTCATTGTGGTGATCATTTGGTGGCTTGCAAGAAGGTGTTCTTGCATCATTGACGAACGATACGAAGAAAGGATCAGAACTTTGCTCTGATACCATGTCAAAATGTAGATACACATAATCTGGGATAATAATTTTTTCCATTCATTCGTTCGTACTTTCCCTCTTCAATTGAGGGCTTTATATACAAATACCCTAGTAACGTCTATTCTAACTTTTAATTTACAACGTATAACGGAAAAATTAAATTACAATTTTATTACAGAAATGTATAATGGAAAGATTAAATTACAATTTTATTACAGAAACGTGTAACGGAAAGATTAATTGAGAACAAATTTGAATTCAAAATTCAATTCAACAATTCATAAATAAGATTCTAATTCATATTGTGATATTTCAAAATTTCTTCAAATTTAAAAATATTAAATTTAGGGAAAAGTTCACCAATGCCCCTGTGGTTTACTCCAGAATCACTTATGCCCCTGTGATTTTTTTTCTATCACATATGCCCCTATGCTTTGTAAAAAATAAGAAACCACAGGGGCATATGTGATAAAAAAACATACCCTTTTACAAACCACAGGGGCATGTGATAAGAAAAAAAAACCACAGGGGCATAAGTGATTCTGGAGTAAACCACAGGGGGCATTGGTGAACTTTTCCCTTAAATTTATTATGAATAAAGAAAATCTGACTAGTGATGTTTTCCTTTTCTGTCCAAAAAATCCAATCCACTCAATTTCTTTAGTAAGTTAGGAAAGAAAAAATCAATAATCAGTTAACATCATCAATACATTTATTCCAAATTAATTGGGGTTGGTGGTCGATAAATCCAAAAATAAAGATACGAAAAAATTATGAAAAAAAACTTTATATATATATATGATAAACCCTTCAACTAAAATTATATTTTGATTGTTTTCATACTTTTGTTAGGAATTTTTTTTTTCGAAATAAGGGAACAGGAATAATTTTTTTAAAGTTATTTTATTAGCATAAAATAACTATTTCTGAATGGTTTGTTAGTGTAGAATTTTTTTATTTTTCTATTTCCCCATTAATGTTCCTGATGAATTTCTCGTTCAGAAGCTTATTGTTCTTTTCCATTTCTTAAAAGGAAAAAAATGAATAACTATACTGTGCAAGTAGGCGTACACAATTTCTGAGAGACTTTCATTTTCATTGTTTGCTAGTCCTAATGTCATTTGATAATATCAGCAGATGCCATTGGATTTGATACTACAAATTTTATTGTTTTGGATTATGACGTTTCAAATCTTCAAAATTTCCCCTTTCTTGTTTCGTATAAAGGATCAAATTAAGGAATGCCAAGAAAATGGGGAGGAAGAGAAATTGGTTTTCTACAGTGAAGAAAGCTCTGAGCCCCGACACAAAGGAGAGGAAAGATCAGGTTTAGATAAAATTTGTATTTAACTTGTCTCAATTTTCTGGGATGTTTCTTATAGTTTTACCAACTGATTTTGCAGAAATCAAGTAAAACAAAGAAATAGTTTGGGAAGCAAAAATTGCAGACTTCTGAGTCATACTCAGAAACTGATAAAACACCTCCTCTTCCTCCGCCAGAAGAGTTTAAATACGTAATAACTTTAAAAAAATTATTCCAAACAAAAGTATGAAAACAATCAATATATAATTATAGTTGAATCCTCCAAATTGAGAAAGCAGATGGAAACAGTCAAAGACTTTGACGTGATTACTTTTGTTTGATTTATTTAGGGTTTATCCTCTATCATTTAACATAACCACACAAAATTTCCTACACACACAACATTTGATGGGACCGTAGCAAAAAAAAAAAACTCCGGCACGCAAAACAAATTTCTATAACATAACACAATCACTTTTCCTACGACATAACTCTTATAAAATTCATTTACTTAATTGGTTTTCGTCAATATATTTGATGGGACCGGCATACACAAAGCTGATGTGGAGAGGGAGTGCCGTCAATGTCCATGATGGGTTTGGGTGCCGTCACCCTTCATTTCCTTTGACATGTTTGACTGTATCAGTCTCGCAAAACTTATTAAATATGCTTTTAGTTAGAAAATTAGTAAGGTGCTTTTGCCTCTATATTTTCAACATATCTAAACTCAAAAGTTTTGTTTTGATTTAACCATGTTGTTATAAAATAAGAAAAGCATCAAATGCCAACGGAAAAAAAAATATAGAGGTCGGGAAATAGAGCTGAACTAACAAAAGTTAAAAATTCCGAAAATTAGAAAAAAAAGTACATTTACATTCAATGTTTATGCTTAAAAGTCTTAAGAATATATATATATATATCATTGCGACAATAAGTTAAAAAACAATACTAGATTTGATGAAAAGTTTTGGCCCACATGGAGCATGTACTTTCCCGTTTTGTCCATCATCTTTCAAGTTCAGGATGATTCATTGTCTTGGCCTCACACTGCATATCATATTAACCAACAATCAATTAATAAGCAATCATCAAATATAAAATTAGTGTCCACCAAATAAATATAAAACTACAATACACAAAGCATTAGTAACATACACGAAATGATGGCATTGGTTTCTCTGTCAAGCAAAACCAAGCTCTTTGTGAAATGAGTAGGACATAACCTGGCACTTTTGATCCGAAGATTCTTCATCTCTTGACTTTTGAGATCAAATGAATGCAAGGGCCCTTTTTCTCCACTATGTAATGGGAGCACTAAAACCTCAGTACCTCTGAGTCCCAATAGCCGTTTAATCCCTCCCCGTAAAGAAACACTATAAATCATACTCCATGATGACTCTCTCAACATCCATATGTTACAGTTAGTGTTACCCCTATACTTTGGGTATTCTATAAGTGAGAGGCAATCATCAATCACAGTGATTGCCAACATGCTCAAGTCCAAAGCACTCAACTTCTGTGGAAGCTCCATCTTGCTGAACCTCTCCTCTGCTACATTGAACATCAATATGCAATGCTCCATTCGGGTACGATGATCACCATGCCAGACAAGCCAATACACATTCCCATGAAAAATTAATTGTTCAGGGCAAAAATGAGGATCTAATTTTATATATGAAGCATCAATAAATCTCCAAGATTCCTCTTTGAGGGAATACAACTGCGCCATGATGCCACCACTAATTTCATGACCAACACTCACAACCTTGAAATCATTATTTTTGTAATCAAACCCAAACCCAAGCAAAAGACAGGTTCTGTGAAAGGTGGAAAGTTTCTCTGGGAGTTGTAGTTGTCTGTCAATGAAAGGGTTGCAAAGGATGATATCAGATTGAGAAGCGGAAGAAAGGCAAACGACGCCGTTGAGGGCACCAACGAAGTTGGAGTATTTAGTAAAAGGAATTGAAGATGAGAAACGGGTATGGGGTGAGCAGAGAGAATAGTAACCGTGAGATGTGGGAATATGCAAATAGCGGCCAAGGAAGAATGGAGGAGAGAGGAGGGAGCGTTGGAGGTGTGAGGATATGAAGCTGTGACTTTTGATCATAACGTTCCATGATTTGCACACTGACATGCATTTCCCAATGCTTTCGAGCGGTAAGCGATGGAGGATTTCCTCAACGATGGCTTCGGGAAGAAACTCACACATTGCGACCTTGTGAATTGTGATTGTGATTTTGTGATTTTGAAGGGGAGAGCTCTCAAGAGAGTTTAGGGTAATTTTCCTCTCTCTCCCCCCGTGGGCCAAGATTAAAAAGCCCACAATGATAATAAAAGTTATTGATAAGATTTGTAGTTTCTGTTTTTTTTTTTTTTGGTAAATGTAAGTTATGTTTGATTTTTGTTTTGAAAAATAGTTTTTTAGTTTTCAAAACAAAAAAATTCGTTTGGTGAGACATATTTATAAAAAAATATTTTATTTTTGTTTTTAAAATTAAATTTAAAAAATACATATGAGTTGTTTTTGTTTTCTGTTTTTGTTTTTAACTTTCAAAAAGAAATAAATATAAAAAATAACCGTTTCCATAACTATTTTACAAAAAACAGTTTTAAGAATAAAAAAAAACTAAAATAAAATCAAACAGACCCGTACGCTAGCTTCTATTTTTACCTTCCCTCTGTTTTCAAAAAAAAAAAATTCTACAAAGATAAAGACTTGGTTATAATGGTTTTTTTGTTTCCTTTTAGTTTACGTCTTACATAATTTATATTACTATCTCAGATAATCGAAGATTTATATTGTACAGTATGTGTTCAGAGAAATATTATGATTGACTTATAGTCAATACTCTAATCACACTCAATGGAGGCTTATAGCCAATACTATAATCACACTCAATGGATATATATATATATATATATATATATATATATATATATATATATATATGGGATAGGATGGTGTGACACATAAATAATGTTACGCACAATGTTATGATCACATTTTAATCGTTGATTTCCGTGAATCAACGGTTATCATTTATTGCGAATTAATAATTAATTAATGAGTTTGATTTGAAAAATGATAACCGTTGATTGACGGAAATCAACGGTTAAGATGTGGTCGTAACATTGTGCGTAACATTATTTGTGTGTCACAATATCCTATCCCTATATATATATATATATATATATATATATATATATATATATATATATATATATATATATATATATAGTCAAGTGCGCACAGTGTTGACAATAGCAATAGTAGTAAATATGTTAAAAATGTGTACGGGCGGTTTAGATCTTCCCGTTGACGTGAGATTTTGCCTTTAGTTGCTAGGAATAAAGGTCTTATCCTTTGATCCTTATCATACTTTATTGTTGAGATATGAATAAGATATGCAGTTAACATATGGATTAGTCCATGACATTAGGGATCTTTGAATAGGGTTTAGACTTTGTACTTCTCTTCAATTTATAGTTGAAGACAGTGTTGAGTAAATTTGCATAACAATCTTCATCTACAAAGTTTGATTTAATGACAATTTGCTTAGATTAGACCCATGAGCATAAGAAGATTAGATCGATGATTTGAATTTGAACGATGAGTTATATGTTACGTGTAAATGATTTGGTTTGATTTCAACTAATTACAAATCAGTTTTGAAACTGTTCGTAATTAAATTATTTTAAAAAATAAAACCGTTTCAACTATACAAACTAGTTTAAAAAAACCAGTTTTTTTGTTTAGTTTGTTAGGAGGGTTGTTATTGAGATTCAGTTTTTTTTATTTTGCATAGCACTGGCCTTTTTAATCTTGGCCCACTGGAGAGAAAGAGGAAAATTGAGAGCTGTCACAATCACAATTCACAAGGTCGCAATGTGTGAGTTTCTTCCCGAAGCCATCGTTGAAGAAATTCTTCATCGCTTACCGCTCAAAAGCATTGGGAAATGCATGTCAGTGTGCAAATCATGGAACGTTATGATCAAAAGTCAACGCTTCATATCCACACACCTCCAACGCTCCCTCCTCTCTCCTCCATTCTTCCTTGGCCGTTATTTCAATATTCCCACAAATGACGGTTACTATTCTCTCTGCTCACCCTATATCCGTTACTCAGCTTCAATTCCTTTTACTAAATACTCCAACTTCGTTGGTGCCATCAACGGCGTCGTTTGCCTCTCTTGTAATTCTCAATCTGATGTCATCCTTTGCAACCCTTTCATAGACAGACACGTGCAAATCCCAAAGCAACTTTTCCCCATTTACAAATCCTGTCTTGGGTTTGGGTTTGATTCCGAAAATAACGATTTCAAGGTTGTGCGTGTTTATTATGAAATGGGTGGCATCATGGCGCAGTTGTATTCCCTCAAAGAGGAAGCTTGGAGATTTATTGATTCTTCATATATAAAATTAAATGTCAATGATTGTTATGAACAATTATTTTTTAATGGGAATGTGTATTGGCTTCTCTGTCATGATGATCGTTATACCCGAATTGAGCATTGCATATTGATGTTCAATGTAACAGAGGAGAAGTTCAACAAGATTGAGGTTCCACAGAAATTGAGTACTGTGTACTTAATCAAGTTGGGAATTACTGTGATTGATGATTGCCTCTCGCTTATAGAATACCCCAACAAGTTTGTGGATGACACTAACTGTGACATATGGATGTGGAGAGAGTCATGGAGTAAGATTTATAGTGTTTCTTTACAGGGAGGGATTACACAGCTAGTGGGACTCACGGGTACTGAGGTTTTAGTGCTCCAACTTCAATTACATGGTGGAATAGAAGCTCCCTTGCATTCATTTGATCTGAAAAGTCAAGAGATTCAGTGTCTTTGGATGAATAGTCCAATGTTATGTGCTAGTAATTTCAGAAAGAGCTTGGTTTTACTTGACAGAGAAAGCAATGCCATGATTTCGTGTATGTTACTAATCCTTTGTGTATTGTAGTTTTATATTTATTTGGTTGACTAATTTTATAGGGTTTATCATCTATCATTTAACATAACCACAAAAAATTTCTTACACACAACATTTTATGGGGCCCGCTTCCGGCACGTAAAACGAATCTCTATAACATAACAGACTCACTTTTCTTACGACATAACTACTATAAAACTCAATTTTATGTTTGATGATTGCTTATTAATTGATTGTTGTTTATTATGATATGCAGTGTGAGGCCAAGACAATGAATCATCCTGAAGTTGAAAGATGATGGACAAAACGGGGCAGTACATGTTCCTTGGGGGCCAAAACTTTTTCATCAAATCTAGTATTATGTTCTGCTCTTGATGTCACTATGATATATATATATATATATTCTTAGGACTTCTAAGCATAAACGTTGAATGATTTACTTTTTTCTAATTCTCAGAATTCATAACTTTTGTTAGTTTAGCTCTATTTCCCGATCTCTATATTTTTATTTTTGTTTTCCCGTTGGCATTTGATGCTTTTCTTATTGGGAAAAGTTCACCAATGGCACTGTGTTTTATTCCAGAATCACTTACGACCCTATGCTTTTTTTTATCACATATACCCCTGTAGTTTGTAAGAAGGTATGTTTTTTTATCACATATGCCCCTGAACTTTTCCCATATATTTATTCTAGTTAGGATAAACAAGAGGAAATAGAAAATTATGGTCACCTAACTATTGAATCTGTATGTATGTACACCTTATTCAGTTTTGTCTCTGCTGCTGAAGCAGGGTCTATAGGTCCCCCACTTATTGATGTGGAACTCTTTGAACAAGCATGGAACATTCTCTTTTTCATCTTTTCTTTTATCTGCTTCATGGCAGATTTATTTGCTTCCCTCAGTTCTTTTGTCCTCCTTGTCGCATCTTGCACTACAATTGTCCACATCTAATTTGCTTATCTGAAACAGCTCCACAAGTAAGGTCATGTATTCTGTCTTTGCCAGTGCAGTTGTTGATTCTGTACTTTCTATTGGCTTTCCACCGAGTCTTGTTATGATAACATGACAACTTCTACCAATGTTGAAATGA
>JAVKPL010009902.1:0-39507 GCA_032173675.1 Gastrolobium villosum
AAACTAATTTACTTTCAATCCTGAAGGAATTCTCTTCTCCTCTACTACTATCTCTTCTTACTTCATAAACTTATTTTATATTCTTCTAGTTACCAACCGCCCCCAATTATTCTCTTTCCTCTAGAGCAAAAATGGTTAGCAAAGATAGAGACAAGGTAATCTTAATCCCTAGGTTTTCTTATATAATCCCATAATTTATTCTGATTTTTAAGGCGTATTTTATTATTTTTATTTTTCTTGAAATCTGAGTCGTTGAATAGACTCTTTGTTCGGTCACAATCATGTTGCACATATGTTATTTGAATATTATATACAATTTTTTTCTGGGGGGATTAGCAGGTGCTAGAAAGAAAAAAAAGGAAAAAGACTAACTCAAGATCAGATGAAGAGACCTACCCTAGGTTTTCAAATGATATACTAAACTATTTGTAGGCTAAAATTTGAATTTCTAAAACTGCAACCCTAAATAGCCATAAACACAATTAAAACCAAACTTAATTACAAAGAAATAACGACTGACTCTTAAACTCCATAACTGCTAACCTTATGAATCATAAATTCCATAACTGCTAACCTTATAACTCATAAATTCCATAACTGCTAACCTTATGACTCATAAATTCCATAACTTAATGCTAAAACAATTTAAATTCAATAACTTTAACTTAATTTCATAAAGGTTTTCATAAACTATTTTGCTAATGCAACCCTAAATAGCCATAAACACAATTAAAACCCAACTTAATTACCAAGAAATAACGACTGACTCTTAAACTCCGTAACTGCTAACCTTATGACTCATAAATTCCATAACTGCTAACCTTATAACTCATAAATTCAATAACTGCTAATAACTTAATTTCCTAATTTAACAATGCGGGTTCTTACAGATAACATTGCAAGAAACTCATATCCGAGCCAAAAACATCAACTATAAATAGAGGCCTAGCCTAACCAAACTAATTTACTTTCAATCCTGAAGGAATTCTCTTCCCCTCTACTACTATCTCTTCTTACTTCATAAACTTATTTTATATTCTTCTAGTTACCAACCGCCCCAAATTATTCTCTTTCCTCTAGAAGTTAGAGCAAAAATGGTTAGCAAAGATAGAGACAAGGTAATCTTAATCCCTAGGTTCTCTTATATAATCCCATAATTTATTCTGATTTTAAGGCATATTTTATTATTTTTATTTTTCTTGAAATCTGAGTTGTTGAATAGACTCTTTGTTCGGTCACAATCATGTTGCACATATGATATTTGAATATTATATACAATTTTTTTTTGGGGGATTAGCAGGTGGTGCTAGAAGGGAACAAAAGGGGAAAAAGACTAAGAGTGGAACAGAGAGGGAAAAAACTGAAAAAAGCGCGATGGGATTGCGGTGGCGGGATGGCCCTACAGATGACTTGGCAGCCGAGTCTCCTGAGTCAGAAGCGTAAAACCGGTCCTCCGTTAGGTCTCCTAAACCTGGGGAACTCGTGCTACCTGAACAGCGTTCTCCAGTGCCTCACCTACACTCCCCCTCTCGCCAATCTCTGCCTCCGTTATCAACATTCCTCTCTCTGTAAAACCCTTACTCTCTTATTTCCTCTATTTTCCTTAGTTTTCCTTAATTTTCTTTTTTCGTGCCCTAACCTATTCCTTTTTCCTCTTTCAGGTGATTCTCCTGCTTCTTCTTGCCCCTTCTGCATACTGGAGAAGCAAATTGCGCGCTCCCTCCGTGTCGATCTCCCTCATGATGCTCCTTCCAAGATCCAGAGCTACCTCAGAATCTTCGCCAAGGACTTCCGCTGCGGTCAGCAAGAGGACGCGCACGAGTTCCTCATTCACGTCATCGACGCCTGCCACAACACCTGCCTCCGCCTCAAGAAGCTCCGCCGGAAAGATACTGCCAACAGTACCTCCGCCTCGGGTGGTGACAGTGGCAGTACCGTGGTGAAGGAGATTTTTGGTGGAGCCTTACAGAGTCAGGTGAAGTGTCTGTGTTGTGGATTTGAGTCCAATAAGGTTGATGAGATAATGGATATCAATCTTGACATTTTCCATAGTAACTCGGTTGAAGACTCCATGCAAAAGTATTTTCAGCCTGAGGTTTTAGATGGCAACAATAAGTACAAGTGTGATAAGTGAGTGTGTTCTTCTCCTTTTTACTTTTAAGTTTTTTAAAATCTTTGTTTTTGGGTATGCATGGGTTTTATTGAAAGCATGAACTTGTGGGCATTGTTCAGTTGTAAGAAATTGGTGCCGGCTAAGAAGCAAATGTCCATACTCCAAGCACCTAATGTCCTTGCTATACAACTCAAGGTTGGTTATGTTTCTTGTTCTTTGTGTTGGTTGATTGGATTAGCGGCGTCTCAGGTTTTTTCGTTGAATGATTGTGTGCTGCTGAATTTTGGATTGCAGAGATTTCATGGCATATCGGGTGTCAAGATTGATAAGGCTGTTGCATTTGAAGAGATTTTGGGGCTCTCTAGCTTCATGGCCAAAGCAAGCCAAGTATGTTTGGTGTTCATTTTGAATTAGTTACTACAAAAGTTTGTGGTTGTGTTTGTTTTTGGGCATGGAGGCGCACCCTTACATTTGATGCTAAATTGTTTTTTGTTAAGCCCTAATGACTGATTTTAGAGTTTGCTTGTCAATCAAATTTAATATTATTATTATTTATTATTTATAAATAAGAAAAATATTAAGAAAGAAGAGAGGTACAAAGTGAGGAGGATAAGATATCCCCCACAAGAAAACTAAAGAAAGAGAAAATTACAACCAAACCGAAGAAATGGAACAAGATTAAAAGCGCACAATGGTTGGCTTGGCAGCCCACTGTTATTTGTTTTTAATGTATGCATGATGGTTAGCTTGTACAGAAGCCTATCAAGTGAGATGATTGTGCTCTTTTTGTTCTTGGGAGATGAAAAATAAAAACAATTTTTGATACCATATAGGATTGGCGTTGCATTTTGAGGTCAAATGGGAAATACCTTTGGGTAAATTGTGGTTTCATACTTTATTATTGCGTGAGATTGGTTTCTGTTAGGTGGTTGATAAGGGAAACAACTGTAATAACTGAATATTTAGTTGGAAAAAGCTTTTAGTTGTAATATGACAGCTGGGCTGTTAGTTAGGAGCAGCTTTAACTGAATGGGAAGGAAGAGAAGGTGGTTTGTGGAGTATAACTAGAAATAGATGGAAGACTGGATTTAGTTTTTGGTTGTTGAGAGAAATTGGAATTGAAAGAACCAGGTTTCTTAAGTACTTGGAGTCTGGAGAGATAGAGAGAATCCTACAAGTGTATTGTTACACCTGTTGGATATTAGGATAGTCCCTCAGGGTTTCATATTTGACCCTTTGGGATATTATATGATGTTGACGTATGGTTGTCCAGTCAATGCGGAAATTCTGAGCTCGAATTCTAGGGTCCCTGCCTTAGTTTTTTTGCTGTTAGACATGGACAACTTGTGTAGACATGGAAAAACTGTTAGACAAGGTATTGTTTCAGAGGGGGGAGTATTGTTAGGAGTGGGATGAGGGAAACAGCTATAATAACTGAAGAGGTAGTTAGTTAGTTGTAATATGATTGCTGGAGTGCTAGTTAGGAAAAGCTTTTACAGAATGGGAAGGAAGAGAAGGTGGTTTATAAGGTATAACTAGGAATAGAGGGAAAATTGGAATTAGCTTTCGGTTCTTGAGAGAAATTGGGAGGGAGAGAATCAGGTCTCTCGAATACCAGGAGAGATACAGAGAGAATCCTACTCTATCATTCTTGATATCTGCTCTGTATTTCATTGATACTGATCAGAGTTTTCTTTTGTAGTAAAGGTTAGTTGCCTATTTTTCATCCAGTTCCATCAGTTTCCTCGACATCTTTAGGTGCTATTGGTGTTTGCTTTATAAGTATGTCTATGTTGTTTCCTGTAATGATGACTTGGATTGTTGTCAAAGCACGTTAAGAAGAGTTAGTAGATGGAAGATGAATCGTGTTTTTTAAACTCTGTATACCCTAGTTGCACATCTTGGGTATTGTGTAGAAAATCGTTGTATTTCTATTAAGCTTTGTGGTGGCTTGCTATATTAGAGCAGAATGGTCAGGTTTGAAGAAGAAATCTTGCATTACATCTTCTATGGGATAGTATTACCATTATGGCTTGTGGTTGGTGATCATAGACAAACATTTGGACGTATTGAAAAGCACTCTTGTATGGGTAAACCTGTCAAAGTCATAGTAAAAGATTAAGTTTGCAATATACAGCAGTTTGTAATCCATGAGAAGTATGGAAAGCATTAATGATAGAGGTCTGGGACCCATGAAGAATTCTAAATATCCTTTGATCTTAATCAACTTTGATTTTCTTTGTTTAATCCCAGTTCATATTCAAATTATGGTATAAAATACAAGGTGAAATTGTTTGAAATGTTTAAGAACTGTACACACACACACACACACACACATATAGAACTTGAACTATCCATTATCCATTAAATATACATGCTCATACATACTTTAGGTGATATTTAGTTGTAAAAATAGTGTCCAGGTTGGGATTTCAAACTAATTGGTGAAACTTCAAAGAGGCTATAATACTGTATATCGATGAGCCACTAACAATAAAAAGCATAAATCTCTTGGTCAATGCCAACAAAGTTTCAGTATTTTTCCAACCTAGGCTGACCTTTAATAAGACTGGTGCTACATGGCCCATATTTCCCTAGTCTTTTTTTCCCTCATTCTAATATTATATCTAGCTTCCTTCCTTTCTAATAGTCATGTTTATGTAGGATCCACAACCAAAATATAAGCTCTTTGGTGCTATTGTGCATTCAGGCGACTCCCCGAAATCTGGTCACTATTATGCTTATGTAAAGGTTTGTGAATTTATAGTTCATCTTTACACAACTATATAGCCAATACATTCATCCCCAAATATGCCAGAATCTAATTTCCTATTTTGTTCACAGGATGCAATGGGTAGGTGGTATCGCTGTGATGATTCTCGTGTGACAGTTGCAACCTTGCAACAAGTTTTGTCAGAAAAGGCTTATATTCTTTTTTTCTCTCGAACTAACCAAAGGCCAGTTCCTCCGGAAGATATTCTTGGATACTCTGATATTCGGACAGTTGATATGCATTCTGTGAAATCAGATCCTCCGGAAGATACTGATAGAAGCAGGGTAATAACAGGTAGAGGGCCTGACAACTTTAAGCAAGAAAGCAATGGCATCAACAGCCAACCTAAATTATTGGGAAATAAGAGAAAGATATTGGAGGTTCCATGCATCTGCTTGCCCAAGATGGTCAGTCTCAAGCAAGAGTTCAAGAAATGAAGGACGGGTATGACATAATGAAACTCATCTTTTTTTTTTAATTTTTTCTTACTAATTTTAGTTTAATATGTTAAATAAATATATTTTTTTAGTGATGCCTAAGCATGTTTTTTTTTTCTGGTGTATATTGATATTTTTTGTCTCATACTTTTGAATGTGTTTTTTATTGCTGAGATTGAGACTTTGGTAGTTGGGTTTGGACTGTCAATGTTAGTTAATGTTTGACATTGTTTTGTTAAAGTCTTAATTCTGTTGAGGCTTTGATATTTTTTTTTATTGTTTCGATAACCTTATTGGTGGGGAAGGGCATACAAGAATCGGTTACGTGTCTTTTGGCATCCCCGTCACTTAGCCATTCCCATCTGAAGGAAACATTGTGCAATCAACAATGCTAGTGGATGCTCCACAATAACTTTTTCCCATCATTTCATTATTTAATTATTTCTTCCTTTCCTTCTTTCTCTATTCAATACCTGACATGCTAAAATATGTTGATGATATATTTTTTTGAGGATATTTTAGTCTTATTTATTCATGCTGTGCTGAAATCATGCTTGTTACCTTCTTTTTTCATGCCCAAAATTGTATACACACTTGTTAACATTTATGTATTTATTTCCTTTGACAATCAGTTCGACACCTCTACTTGCTAAAATATTCACTGTGTCTGATTCTGAATTTCTGATGTTGTTTTCTTTCTAAAAATTTCATTATATGCCTGATTCTGATACTATGTTTCAAAATATAACACAGTCTTGGGAAAAAAGCAAAGTCAACATTGAAGTCGTGTGGCTGGACAGATATGGTCTATGACTTCATGCGTTCTAGAAAGAGGTCACGTGCTCCAGAAGCTGGAAATTTAGCAAGTGGAGATCAAGCAAGGTAAGTTTGATGATATTCTACGTCGCTTTAAGCATTGAACCCATTGATTTTGTATACAAACTTAGCCATTCCCATCTGAAGGAAACATTGTGCAATCAGTAATGTTAGTGGATGCTCCACAATAACTTTTTTTTCCTCATTTTATTATTTAATTATTTCTTCCTTTCCTTCTCTCTCTATTCAATACCTGACATGCTAAATTATGTTGATGATATATTTTTTCAGGATATTTTAGTCTTATTTATTCATGCTTTGCTGAAATCATGCTTGTTAACTTCTTTTTTCATGCCCAAAATTGTATACACACTTTTTCACATTTATATATTTATTTCCTTTGACAATCAGTTCGACACCTCTACTTGCTAAAATATTCTCCCTGTCTGATTTTGAATTTCTGATGTTGTTTTCTTTCTAAAAATTTCATTATATGCCTGATTCTGATACTATGTTTCAAAATATAACGCAGTCTTGGGAAAGAAGCAAAGTCAACTTTGAAGTCGCGTGGCTGGACAGATATGGTCTATGACTTCATGCGTTCTCGAAAGAGGTTACGAGCACAAGAAGCTGGAAATTTAGCAAGTGGAGATCAAACAAGGTAAGTTTGATGATATTCTACATCGCTTTAAGCATTGAACCCATTAGTTTTGTATACAAACTTACTCGTTCCCATCTGAAGGAAACATTGTGCAATCAGTAATGTTAGTGGATACTCCACAATAACTTTTTTTTCCCTCATTTCATTATTTAATTATTTCTTCCTTTCCTTCTCTATCTATTCAATACCTGACATGCTAAAATATTTTGATGATATATTTTCAGGATATTTTAGTCTTATTTATTCATGCTTTGCTGAAATCATGCTTGTTACCTTCTTTTTTCATGCCCAAAATTGTATGCACACTTGTTCACATTTATGTATTTATTTCCTTTGATAATCTGTTCGACACCTCTACTTGATAAATTATTCACTGTGTCTGATTCTGAATTTCTGATGCTATTTTCTTTCTAAAAATTTCATTATATGCCTGATTCTGATACTATGTTTCAAAATATAACTCAGTCTTGGGAAAGAAGCAAAGTCAACTTTGAAGTCGCATGGCTGGACATATATGGCCTATGACATCATGTGTTCAAGAAAGAGGTTACGTACTCAAGAAGCTGGAAATTTAGCAAGTGGAGATCAAACAAGATAAGTTTGATGATATTCTACATCGCTTTAAGCATTGAACCCATTGATTTTGTATACAAACGTGGCTGTAGCACAATTCTGTGAGAAAAAATATGCTTATCTTCTTCTCTACATTGCACTCTCAAGTGGCCAAATCTTCTTCAACAAGGTTACGACCAATCACTACTTCGAACTCTTTAATGCTCTGTTTGTTTCCCGGGAAAATGTGGGAAAATTGTTCTATGCTGATTGCGAAACTAGGATTCGATGTTCTGTTTGGTTGTTTCTACTTTTTAATTTATTATTATGCGTATTTTTTTTTCTTCTACTCGGTTAATTGTTTTGCTTAGTTGGAGTTTAAGTTGAATTTGAGGCGTGTGTGGATCAGGGATTTGTGTGTTGTGAGTGGTTGTTGAGCATTTTTTTCAATTGTAATGGAAATGTTTTATCTTTGTCTTGTACTGGAATTGAAATAGGGTTGAGTGTAAGAGAATTGAAGCAATTAAGATTTTTTCTTATTATATATATTTTCCTGAATTTTGCATGTTGTGTCTCTTTGGTGGAATGGTGGTGGCAAACTGGTAATATCAAAGTCCTTGCGTCAACTTCTTGTTTGGATTTTGATGTTGGTCTTTTATGCATTGACTGTCTTTTAATGTGATCCTTAGAAGTGTTATTGATATGCCTCTCGCAAGTGTAGTTTTCTGTGTTAAAATTGATAAGAATTGATTCATAAAAGAGCAACTTATATATATATATATATATATATATATATATATATATATATATTTGCAAACTATATTGATTCTTTCTTTTCAATTATACTTCTCACCTATTGGTTGTATTTATACAGGTAAAAGGAGTGAAAACTACAATTTATAAAAGTTTGTTGATGCAAGTCCATAATTCCAGAAGCATGGCGCAGACCGGCACCACACTGGCGCGAACCCGCGCCAGTTTACGAACTTTTCAGCGAAGTCAATAAAGTGGTGCTAAGTAGCACCAAAGTGGCGCCAAACCAAGACAAAAATAAAGTGCAGAATCATGGCGCTAATTGATGCCCAAATTGAAGAAGAATGGCGCCAATTAGCGCCCCAAAGAAGAAAGATGGCGCCAAGTAGCGCCACTATGGCGCCTACTGGCGCCGTTTTACGAACATTCAGTACCGGCTTTTGCAAATCAGGCAGTAGCACCGCGCGAACTTGCGCCAACCCGAGAGGAAGAAACAAATTATAAATAGCCCTCATTACAGAATTAGGGCATTCAGATCTGGAGACTTGGAAGGAGAGGAGGCAGCCGTGGAGTTCTTCGTGTTCTTCATATTGGATCTCCTCTTTGTATTTTCTTTCCCTTTCATTTTTAGTTTATGCTGAATTTTAGATCAGCGATCATGATGTTGATTGGCTAGATCTCTATATTGTAGCCAGGGTCACGATCCATATGTGAGCCCTTGAAACGAAGGATTGATTTATAGTTGTTCGTTTATATAATTATCTTTATCATTACTCTGCGCGAATTTTGATATTTCCTTTGTTAGAATTGATCAATCTGATAGTTGGGGATATTCTGAGGACCAAAACCCTAGATAGGAATATTGGGGTTTTGATCTCGAAAGGGGGTAAGATAACCTATGTAGCACCGATACGACACGTGACACGACACGACACTCCGACACGTCAATCCTAAAAAATTATGGATTTCGACACGTTGGGACACGTTTTAATATTAAATAATATCTTTAATTTATATAGTGTATATTTCATTTAATATTTAATAAAGATGGAAGCTTTAATAAAAAAAATAAAAACTGGGATGAGAGAGATATAATATCAGATAGAGAGAACAAATCATATTCGAGAAAGAGATCAGAGAGAATGAGATACAACAAGAGCGTAATAGGAATTGACAAGAATGATGGTGAGATGATCTCTTATCTACTTAAGGGGAAAAAAGACAAAAAAATAAATTGATATGATCAGGTGGAAGCTTTATTAATATATTTTAACTTTTTAAAAAAAATTAAAAAAAAAAAAAAAAAAACAAAAAACAAAAAAATTACGAAAATGCCATTTGACCGTGTTGGACACGGTCAAATTCGCGTGTCGGATTGTCAACGTGTCGGAAAAAGTCAACCGCGTGTCCGACACCGTGTCGGAGCGTGTCGGACCCGACTCTTCCTGTTTTTACAAGTGTCCGTGCTTCCTAGGTCTCAACCCTTGGGTTCCCTGAACCTGAAATAAGCGTCCCTGTAAGAACCCGCACCGTTAATTAAGGAAGTTAATTAATTAATTATGTGAGATTAGGAAATAATTCCATAATTGACCCTAATAATTATTATGAGGCTCTAATAATTATAGTAAGTGATTAAGAATGCTGAAAGTCGCTTTTCGGAAGAAAAGTGCAGATACCGGTCCTGCTAGTCGGTATAAATGCGTACCGAAAAAGTATCCCGAAAAATTATAATAAGTGTATGAATATTCCTAGAATAATATACAGGACTTATAAAATGAGTTTCAAGTTAAAATAATGAGAACTAGTGCCAGAATTGATACTGGCTATAGAAAAGCGCGTACCGGAAAGGTGCTCCGAAAAATAAAGTAAAAATATGTTAATTATTGTAAAATTGAGTAGGTTAAGAATCCTGAGTTTGGGATTAAAATGTTAAGCGCAGCAATTAAAGTTAATACTATGTGATTAATTGTTAACCAGCTATAAATAGCCACTTGCATACAACCCTAGGCTGATCCTTAGCCTCTTGTGCGTGGGTTTTAGTGTGTGTTGGTCAGCCTCCTTGAGCCTTGCCTTCTCTTCGCCATTTCTTCAAGGAAAACATCCAAAGTCTTCTCTTTTCCTTTGATTCTTCTCCTTCTTTCTTTGTAAACACTTGGTAGAGTGGTGTGGCAAGGTTGAGTTAGTCACCTTTTGAGTTGGTGTTTCTGTTTTGAGGTAGGGAGAGTGTTGGCTTGGTAGTTGGTGTAACAGCCCGTTACGTACCGGTATTGTTAACATTAATTATGATATTAAGCGCAGTTACAATCACAGCAGTTCATTTATAAAAATGAGAATAAACTTTTTCCGATTATTACGCGAACAGTAAAAGTATAAAAAGCGTAATAATAAAAAGCTGTGATCGCAACTGTAACACTAGCGGAAGACTTACTTAAATTTTTTATACACTTTAATCTACTACATACAAGACACTAAGGGGTTCCCATAAACCCACTTAGCCAATTCCTCACTTTTACGTTTTTACCACTTAACCGGACTTGCTAATTTATTTTTCTACGAACACAAAATAAAAATCCAAACTTACACTCCAGGTTATCTTTTTTCCTTATTCACTTACCTTTCTAACAAGCTATCACACACTCGATTCCGAGCTCGTGAGCTCCGGTTATCGCCGTTTGAAGATGGACAAACAACATTGCCTACCAACTCCAAAACAGCCTAAAACCTACAATCTTCATGGAATAAACTGTACCTAACCGCCCAACCAATGACTCTCAAACTTTTACACCATAAACTAGACACCTCAAACTTCGATTTGATATATCGTATGCTTAATTTGACCAAGTAACGAAGCGGGAATTAATTTCTCAAAACTACCTCAAATCTGCCAACAAAAACAGGGCAGAACAGGGCAGTATGTTACAACAGCCCCCATGGGCTGCACACACCACCAATGAACCTAGGCTTTTGACACAACGTAGGGGACATCTTAAGCTTCAAAATGGCGTATGGCACGTCCCAATCGGACCACTATGGAGAGAGATACGCTCTCCCAAAGTTCACCCAAAAACTGCCAATTCTACAGAAAATTCGCCAGAGTTTCCTTTGTATTTCCTAAAATCCCCAAATTTGCATAACCTGTTTAACACCACTAATACACCTGAAATCCAGCAAAATCCAATGGGTGGCACACACAAGGTCCAACAACGCCTTGGGGCACTTACAACCCAATACAATATACACTTAAAACATAAGCAGTTTACTTTCAATCCTTTATAATTTCAATCACTAACATCAATTTCATGCGTAAATCATAATGCAGATAATCATCAATTTCATGCGTAAATCATGCGACTATGGCATTCTCATTACCATTTTCATTGTTCCCATGAATCGAGCTGTTATCATCTGCCATGGTGTTCTTTTCACTGATACCTTCAGAATCAGTGATCTTGCAAGAGTTCAAAGAACTCAAATCTTGTTAAAAGGTTAGAGAAAAAACAGAATCACAAACTCAAGAAATTAGATCAAAGAACTTTAAAAAGAAACTAAATCATGCACCGTTCCCCGGCAACGGCGCCATTTTGTTCAGTAGTATTTTCTTGAAAAAGAAAGAGGGTTGTCGTTCTCTGGGAACGGAAGAATTGGTTTCTTTAAGAACTTCTTGATCTTAAATTGACTTGTAAAATTCTGATCTTTTGTAACTTTGTAGGAAGTTGAAACAAGTTTATTTATAACAGTAAAAACAATTATCAGAAAATCCAGAATCCTGACTTCGATGACTTTTCCCTAAAGATGTGCAATCATGCACTCTAAATGCTACAGCATGTATATTTGACCGAATCTGACTTCTTGAAGATACACACTAAACTTTCCCAAATTCAGTGTGTTAAATGATTCACCTTAATCCCTTAAGAGTAAAAATCACTTTACCAAAAATATGAAGTACTGTTCTTCCTTAGATTATTCCTAATCTAAGAAACTTGAATTAATAAAGTCATGAACTTGAGTTTCCCAACACAAGTTCATGCAAGAATCTTGTCCATTCCCATGGATCTCAAACATCAAACATACATGCATGCAGACCGAATCATAAAAGGGTACTCAACATCTCCATCAGAATTCCAGAGAAGAGATTTAGCTATGCATGTTGAAAAATAAAACGAAAATAGAATCTGAGATGAAAGAAAACATGATTTATTCACAAAAGAAAGAAATTGTAAAGAGTAGAAATACAAACCGAGAGGTTCGTCACGAAATCAAAAGGAAAATGCTATTAAAATGCTTCAAGAACAGAAAGTCTAAAACTTTGAACACGCAGCACGATCGCGACTTCTGGAATCCCTTCGAGAGCCACGATCTTCTTTGTGCAGAAAAAAACTAAGATCCTAAACTCTCAATGTAAAGATCTAATTACAAACTGGAAACTCAAAACGCTCAAAACTAAGATTTGCTCTCTAAAAGGTAAAGTTCCTATCTTCTGTGTGCGTTCTTCTTTTTATTAGACTTCGCTCTCCCTTTTCTTGATTTTCTTGACTCTTTCTTCTATTCGTCCGATCAAAGGGATATCAACGGCTGTAGCATCACCACCTCACCTTATCTTCTCTTTTTAAACGGTAGCCACATGTCAGTTCCTGAGAGAAAGAAAGGTAAAAATATAAGTAAAAAGATAAAAACCATTTTTCTACCCTTTTTTTACCAATTGGGCTTACTCCTTCAAATTCAGCCCACTTTTACCTACACTCATACAAAATCAGCC
The DNA here is from genome assembly GCA_032173675.1 of Gastrolobium villosum. NCBI lineage: Eukaryota > Viridiplantae > Streptophyta > Magnoliopsida > Fabales > Fabaceae > Gastrolobium > Gastrolobium villosum. Next base: position 12,862 of record JAVKPL010009902.1, read on the forward strand.
CAAAAGATGTTAGAAAAATCATCACTTAATTAGGTAAAAATAGATACTAACAAAATACCCCAAACTTAAGATATTGCTTGTCCTCAAGCAATCAAGTTTTCCAAGTAGTTGTCAGTTATTTTCCTTTTACCAATTCAGTTCAGATCAGTCTATCAGAACAATGTTTAGACACTTTATTTTTCCTTTTATTATACATTACAGCCATCAAATTTTAATCAGCTATATTGCCAATCGAAATCAATACCACGTTAATAGTTCAATTTCAAACTAACAAATTAATTAAACAAACAAACAACTGGTTACAGTTCATAACAAATAATTACACACATCACTTATATCAGACAATGCTTAATCAATGAATTCCTCACTTGGTGTAACTCACTCGAATTTTTCTCTCATTTTATTTAAGAGGTTAGTCACTCTTCATCAATTACTGCATTGCTGTATCCCAACTTAGCTTTTTGCCTAAACATTTAATGTTTAGTTTTCCATTTCCATCAAAAGGTCTTTCAGGTTTGTAATGGGGCTAGGTTTGGTCTTTTGTTTTTCTAGACACTTGGCTTATTATGGATAGCCCTAAGGGTCTAGTTAATCCTCAATAGGCTTAAAAGACCTGTTTTTGCTTTCTGATAGGAAGAAGCTGCTTCTTTTCTTTCTATACATTTTTTTACTAACTCACTTCCCTTCATCAGATGCAACCTTATTTTCTTTCTGTTTCTCTTTCTTTTCTGCCTCCTTTTATTTTCTACCAACCTTTCTTTTCAATTCTATCTCTTGCATCCATTACTTTTATCCTTCTAATTTTTTTACACCCCTTTTTCTTTTGTTTTGCCACTAGGGGGTCTTTCTCCTTTTCTTTTCTATTTGATGCTTCCCTTTCTTTCTTTTTCTTTTCTTTTTTACAGCCCTCACTCTTCTGTTCAATCAGTATCTTCTTAGTTGGCTTCTTCCCACCATCCTTTGTTGTTCAAGTCTTTTTAGCCTAGGGAAAATCAACTAGATATTAAGGCTTCCAAGACAGGGTAGGAAATGGGATTTGGCTGATACTATACAGGTTATATATCATGAAAGAAAAGGCTTAGGCTCAAATAGGGTTGCAAAGGATTTAATTGAAATACAAGGTTGGCTATTTGGCTCTAGGCTTTTTAATCAGAAACAAATGCCTTTATCATGTGGAAATGTACTAACCAATTGCCTAGGATTTATTTTTTTAAGTTAAGAGCACCAATGCAGAATGACCACTCAGCAAGAAAAATCAAGTGTTTAGGTTCAAATTCCTTACCAAGGTATAAATTCAATAGTTTAAGCATTGAGTAAAACTGATGTGTGCAAGATCATATGGAAGGTAACACAGTTGATGTGTGCTTAATTAACAAGTCAGACTGAAATTAATTACTAATATGACACGATATCACAGTGGTAAATATTACCGAGTTAAAATTAATGGCTGCCATGCATAAATAAATTAGAGAAACAAAGTTGTCTAAACTCAAAATATTCAAAATTTTCAAAAAATTTCTCTCTTTTTTAGTTTTTCAGCATGTACATCATGTGTACCCACCCCAAACTTAAAAATCAGCTGTGTCCTCACAGCAATTAAAACAGGGGTTACACTGGAAATATCTGAATATTAAACAATAACATATAGGTACTGAGATAGTAATTTAAAGAGTGTAGGATCATGAAACCTGAGAGACCATAAAAATGGTCTTTGCCAATTTGAGCTATCTTTCTTCTGGTGGACCTTCCATATCCAGATGAGCATGTTGACCAGCCTTTGCTCGTGCAGTAGAGGGTCCTGTGAAGGGGTCCTGAATTAAGGAGATTGGTATCTCTGGATACTCCTCATGTGGGAAGGTTACCCCAAAAGTGGAGGCGTCCCGCTTCTTAGCTGCCATCAGGTATTGCATAAGGTCGCGGTTGAACTGATGTAGTTTAAAAATCTGCCCCTTTTGGTTTATGAGTTGCTCTTGTTGAGAATGGACAGTGGCTTGAAGTTGGGCAACTTCCTCCTCCAGTGCTGAAGAATTCCCAGTACGAGAGGGAACAGGAAAGTCCTTCTTGTACAAACGTTGCACCCTTTTTACAATCCTAGCTAAACACTTCTCGTCAAATGGAGACGTGGGGAAGGGAACCAACAGAGAGTCTTCATCAGAGGGAGGCACACCAGCCTGGTCACACAACAACTTCACAAGGCAAGGGAATTGAAAAGTGCCCTTGAGTGTTAGGGCTTGAGTGCACAGGCTCTCATACAGAAGGTCTTCTGCATGGAAAGGAATGTCAGCCAGAATGCAGTAGATGGCTACTGCTTGCTTCCAGGTCACCGAATGTACATGGCCGACTGGTAAGAGCCGGGCTCTCACAAAGGTACCCCAAACTTGGGCTTCCTTGCAGGTGAACTTGTGATTAATTTTATTATCTGTCCATTTTCGTCCGATCTCGTTGAACAAGGTCTCTGCAACGAGATTCCTTGTTCTCTCAATATGCTTATTGGCATATGTGAGGAAGTAGAGATCTCCTTCTCCTTCGAATGTGAAGCCGCAGGCTTCTTTGATGGCAGAAGGGACAATCGGAACTTCAACCCCTCTGACAGTAACCGAAGTCAGTTTGTCAGAGTCGGGGAAGTTCGCAAGAAACTCGCGAACAAGAGTAACAGGTACCTGAATGGACTGTTGCTGGGCGAAGAACTGCCACTCTTGACGAGTGACGTACCGCTCAACGAAGATCTTGGTAAGGGCCCCTGGATTCTCCAGATCGAAGCCTCGTTCATAAGAGATATCAAGGTTCTGCTCGAGCATGTTTTGCATCCGCGCTTCAGCCCATACCGAAGTTTGAGACGAAGACACAGTAGAAGAGCTTGAAGATCGAGCTGCTCCTTTTCCTTTTAGCTCGGCAGACCTGGTTCTTTGACGGGTTTGTGGGGCCATTGAAAATATGCAGAGATCTGGAAACTGACGAACGCAGCAACACGAATTCCAAGGCGGAAAAAAAATGTACAGCTCAAGTACGGAGGAAGGCTACAATAGGGATGGCTGAAACGTTGTTCCAAAGGTCGTGGAGGGTGAGTGAAGATGATGGGATGAGGAGATAAAGAGACTGGACAGGGAGAAGTTTGACAGGTCTCGGTGTCGGTGAGAAGAGAGGAGAGGGTGAAAATGGCGGTGGTTGCAATAGGGTAGGACAGCATTTACTTGTGTCAGAACCCCTTTTTGCCCCCTTTTCCTTTCTTCTCCTTTTTTATTATTATTTTTTTTTGTTGTTTTTTTTTTCTAAAGAGAACAAAAGTGCGAACCCATTGGGCTTACAGCTTATGGAAGCGGCCCAATGGGTGTCCATGCATATCAGCTTAAAGGAGAGGTGCATGTGGGCTGTGTTTATTTGGGCTGGTGAGGGATGCAAGCCCATTTGTTTTTTTTTTCTTGGGCTGGCGAGGGATGCAAGCCCATTTCTCACTTTCCTGCAGAAAAAACACAGGATGGACCCATTTGGTCCCATTCAACACTCAGCACAAATACCCCAAACTTAAAAACCTTGAATATTCCTCTCATTTTCAATTTTGCTTCAGAGTATGCACCAGGTTCCTAAATCGCTCTTTTCTTCCCTCTCTTTTCTTAGTGATCAATTGTAACAAGAAGACACAGAAGATAAACAATGTAATCAAAATCCTAACCACGAATAAACTTCCTAAATTCTAACACTAAGACTGACTCGACTACCTAATCTAACTATCAACCAAAGAGGATTAAGTTGCAGAGGGTTCAGCCAAAGGAACAATGGCCTTGTCTCTGACTAAAGGTTCACCATGATAAATTTTTAATCTTTGCCCATTCACTTTGAATTTTCTCCCATCTTTTTCAGAGATGATCTCTACTGCTCCATGTGGAAAGACTTCAACAATTTTGAATGGTCCTGACCATCGTGATTTCAATTTACCAGGGAACAGTTTAAGTCTAGAATTAAAGAGTAGGACCTGTTGTCCTGGTTCTAAGTTTCTCTCCTGAATCTGATTGTCATGCCATCTTTTCATTTTTTCCTTATACAGCTTAGCATTTTCATAAGAGTTTTGCTTGAACTCATCCAAGTTATTAAGCTGCAATAGCCTATTTTCAGCAGAGAGTTTGTAATCCATATTGAGCTTAGCAAGAGCCCAATAGGCTTTGTACTCCAACTCCAAGGGCAGGTGACATGCTTTCCCAAAGATCAATCTGTATGGTGAGCATCCTATGGGTGTTCTATAAGCAGTCCTGTATGCCCAAAGGGAGTCTTCTAATTTCAAAGACCAGTCCTTCCTTGAAGGTCCCACTACTTTTTCCAAAATCTTTTTAATTTCTCTGTTTGTCACCTCTACTTGGCCACTAGTTTGAGGGTGGTAGGGTGTAGCAACCCTATGCTTAATACCATATTTGGTGAGAAGGTTCTCAAACTGTTTACTAATGAAATGGCCCCCTCCATCACTAATCACACATCTAGGTGTACCAAATCTGGTGAAAATGTAGCTTTTAAGAAACCTACACACAGTCTTGGTTTCATTGTTGGGAGATGCAATTGCTTCTACCCATTTGGACACATAATCAATAGCAACTAAAATGTACCGATTGCCAATAGAGGTGGGGAAAGGACCCATGAAGTCTATTCCCCAAACATCAAACACCTCAACCTCAAGAATGGGATTGAGTGGCATTTCATTCCTTCTAGTGATGTTCCCAGTTCTTTGGCATCTATCACAATTCTTGGCAAATGTGTAAGCATCCTTGAACAAGCTTGGCCAATAAAAGCCAGCCTCCAAGACCTTAGCAGCTGTCCTTACTCCACCATAATGTCCTCCATAGGGGGAGCTGTGGCAGCTACTTAGAATTCCCTCTTGTTCACATTCAGGGACACATTTTCTAAGGATTTGGTCAGCACATCTCTTGAACAGATAGGATCATCCCAGAAATAAAATTTAGAATCATGGAGAAATTTCTTTTTTTGATGGGAATTAAATTCCTCATTTATCAATCCAACAGCCAAATAATTTGCAAAATCAGCATACCAAGGGGCATGTATAGATTGAATAGCTAACAAGGTCTCATCAGGGAACATGTCCCTGATTGGCTCTAAGTCTTGCTCACTCTCCTCTAACTTAAGCCTAGATAAATGGTCAGCTATCTGATTTTGGGTGCCACTCCTATCCACAATTTGCACTTGGAATTCTTGAAGGAGTAACATCCATCTAATAAGCCTAGGTTTGCTATCCTTCTTTTCCATTAGGTATTTTATTGCAGAGTGATCAGTGTGCACAATTATCTTGGCTCCAAACAAGTAACTCCTAAACTTTTCAAAAGCAAAAATCACAGCAAGGAGTTCTTTTTCTGTTACTGTGTAATTTAATTGAGCACCTTGCAAGACTTTACTTGCATAATAGATGGAATGGAAGATTTTTTTTTACGCTGTCCTAAAACAGCACCTAATGCCCACTCACTAGCATCAGTCATTACCTCAAATGGTAATGACCAATCTGGTGCAACAATCACAGGGGCAGTTATCAGCTTTTTCTTCAGCTCTTCAAAAGCAGCAAGGCATTGTTCATCGAACAAGAATGGTTTACTAATTTCAAGTAAGCTGCTTAGTGGTTTGGCTACCTTGGAGAAGTCTTTTATAAACCTCCTATAGAAGCCAGCATGGCCAAGGAAACTCCTTATACCTTTGACATCTCTAGGGGGAGGTAATTTCTCAATGACAGAAACTTTTGCTTTGTCTACTTCCAAGCCAGATTTAGACACCTTGTGGCCTAACACTATCCCTTCTTTAACCATGAAATGACATTTTTCCCAATTTAACACTAAATTGGTCTCTTCACACCTATGTAACACCTTTGACAGATTAAGCAAACATGTCTCAAAGGAGTCTCCAAATACAGAGAAGTCATCCATAAAGACTTCTACAAAATCCTCAATCATGTCATTGAAGATGGCTGTCATGCATCTTTGGAAGGTTGCAGGGGCATTACAAAGCCCAAAAGGCATCCTCCTAAAGGCAAAGGTGCCATAAGGACATGTGAAAGTGGTCTTATGTTGGTCTTCTGGGGCTAATGGGATTTGGTTATAACCAGAATACCCATCTAAGAAGCAATAGTACTCCTGGCCAGCAAGTTTATCAAGCATTTGATCTATGAAAGGTAGAGGAAAATGGTCCTTTTTAGTTGCTGCATTCAATTTTCTATAGTCTTGACAAATCCTCCATCCTGTGACTGTCCTAGTAGGTATGAGTTCATTGTCCTCGTTTAAAACTACTGTAATCCCTCCTTTTTTTGGGACACAATGTAGAGGACTCACCCAATGACTATCACAGATTGGATAGATAACACCAGCATCTAACCATTTTATTACCTCCTTTTTAACCACCTCTTTCATGGCTGGATTCAGCCTTCTTTGAGGTTCAATCGAACTATTGTTTTCATCCAACAACCTTATCTTATGCATACAAAATGAGGGGCTAATCCCTCTTATATCAGCCATGGTCCAACCAATAGCTTTCTTATGCATTCTAAGGATTTTTAAGAGTTGTTCCTCCTCTGAAACATTCAGAGCAGAGGATACAATTACTGGAAGAGTTTGGTCCTTTCCTAAGAAAGCATATCTAAGGTGGTTGGGCAGATCCTTCAGTTCTAGCTTGGGTGGTTCATCAGTGGATGGTTTTAAAGGTTTAGAGGCTCTTTCATGCAGTCCTAAAGATTCAAATTGTTTATCCCCAAAGAACCTTGTTGATTTAGGTTCTATGGCTAAGACAAATTCACTTTCCTCTATATTTTCAACATTATGTTCATCCAACAACCTTGATTCAGAATTGTTAAATTCATTCTTTAACAAAGAACAGTCAGCTACAATGTGATCTAAAACAGATATTGCAGAACAGTCATCCATATCTTCATCAATAAAATTCATTGCCTTAAGCACATTAAATGTGATCTTTTCCTCATTGACCCTCATAGTTAGCTCTCCTTTTTTAACATCAATTATGGCACCCCCTGTGGCTAAGAATGGCCTACCCACTATGATAGGCACGTTCTCATCAACTTCACAATCCAAGATTATGAAATCTGCTGGAAAAATAAATCTGTCAACCTTGACTAAGATGTTTTCTATTTTTCCATCAGGGAATGCAAGAGTTTTATCGGCTAATTGGAGGGTAACAGTGGTTGGAGTGGCTGTCATTCCAAGAGTTTTAAAGATAGAAGTAGGCATTAAATTTATGCTAGAGCCTAAATCACACAAGGCTCTACCAATATATCTATCTCCTATAGTACAAGGGATTGTAAAAGTACCTGGATCTTCCAATTTCTGAGGCAGTTTATTGGAGACATAGCTGCTGCATTCCTTTGTTAATGCTACTGTTTCATACTCTTCAAGCCTCCTCTTCTTTGTGAGAATGTCCTTCATGAACTTCACATAATTTGGCATGTTCTGGAGTGCTTCCACAAAGGGTATGTTTATCTGTAACTGCTTCAGAACATCCAGGAATCGCTTGAAGTTCTGTTCTTGCTGTTGCTTATGGAGTCTTTGAGGAAAAGGGATATGTTTTGCCTTAAAGGGTGGTTGAACATCCCCTTTGGTTTGCACAGGTTTTTCTGGTTCCCTGTAATTCTGTTCTGTCTTTCCTTCTTCAAAGTTGTTCTCTGCCTCTTGGTTATTTTCAAGAGGAATGGATACTTCAGCTGTGTTATCCTCTGACTGACCTTCTTTATCCATCATCTTCCTCAAGGTTGAAGGTCTTATGACTGGTTCTGGTTGATCTACTTCTCTGCCATTCCTTAATTTGAGAGCATTACATGTTTCTTTTCCATCCCTGCGTGGGATTTCTGTATCACTAGGGAGTGCTCCCATTTGTCTTCCACTAAGTGCTGCTGCAAGTTGACCTATTTGTGTCTCAATGCTTTTCAAAATAGCACTGTGACTTTGAAGCACTGCTGCTTGATTTTGAACAGCATGGTCATTCTTTGCAGCATATTCTTTCATCCATTGCTCAAGAGGTGGGCGAGATTCTGCCCCCCCTTGATTTTTCTGGTCAGCAGGGAAGGATTGGCTGAATCCAGGAGGGAATGGCATCCTTGATTGAAAAGATTGCTGTCCTCCTTGGAAGTTTTGTCCAGGTGGTTTATTTCCAACATTCTGATTATATCCTCCACCTTGGTTTTGGACAAATTGACCTCCTTGATTTTGCACAAATTGATTGCCATGATTCTGGGCAAATTGGCCACCTTGATTCTGCCATCTAGGTTGATTGAATTGATTTCGGTTGTTGTAACCGCGATTAAAATCCCCCACATACAAAACTGATGTGGGGTTATTAGGGCATTCCTCAAAAATATGAGGCCCATAGCATAAGGAACAGATAACTGCAGTTGCAGCTATCTGCAAAGGTTCAGGACAGCTCTTAGAATCCACTACTACCTTAGTGAGATTCTTCACTGTGTTGTTCAAAGAGGCAAGCTCAGCTGCCATAGAGGTATTTTCTGACACTTCATGAATGCCAGCAGCCCTTTTTGGTGGATCTTCTCTATCAAATGGCCATTGAGAGCTGTTCAGGCTGATCACTTCAAGAATGTTGTAAGCCTCTGTGTACTTTTTGAGCAAGAAGGCTCCTCCAGCAGTGGAGTCCAAATTCGATCTCCCTTGCAAGGTTAATCCTCTGTAGAAAATTTGGATAATTGCCCAGTTAGGTAGTCCATGAGTTGGACATTTCCTTAACATTCTCTTGTATCTGGTCCAGGCCTCATGAAGAGATTCTTCAGTACATTGCCTGAAACCAGTAATGTTGTCGCGCAAGTCACACACCATCGTTGGAGGAAAGAACTTCATCAAAAATGACTCTCCCAGCTCCTTCCATGTAGAAATGGAGTTAGATGGTAGATTCTCTATCCAGTCTTCTGCTGCTCCTCCCAAGGAATAAGGGAAGAGTTTCATCCTCATGGCTTCATTGGAAACACCAGGGATGGAGAAGGTGTCAGAGATCTTCATGAACTTGGTGATGTGCCTGTGTGGATCCTCATGGGGCAGTCCATGATATTGGGTGATTGATTGAAGGAGCTGCACCATTGCTGGTTTCAAATCGAAATTTGCTTGCAATGGTGGCTGGACTATGCCTGGAATCACTCCATCAAGAGATGGGATTGCATACTCCATTACGGGCAGCTCCTCAGTTATAGCGACTATGGCATTCTCATTACCATTTTCATTGTTCCCATGAATCGAGCTGTTATCATCTGCCATGGTGTTCTTTTCACTGATACCTTCAGAATCAGTGATCTTGCAAGAGTTCAAAGAACTCAAATCTTGTTAAAAGGTTAGAGAAAAAACAGAATCACAAACTCAAGAAATTAGATCAAAGAACTTTAAAAAGAAACTAAATCATGCACCGTTCCCCGGCAACGGCGCCATTTTGTTCAGTAGTATTTTCTTGAAAAAGAAAGAGGGTTGTCGTTCTCTGGGAACGGAAGAATTGGTTTCTTTAAGAACTTCTTGATCTTAAATTGACTTGTAAAATTCTGATCTTTTGTAACTTTGTAGGAAGTTGAAACAAGTTTATTTATAACAGTAAAAACAATTATCAGAAAATCCAGAATCCTGACTTCGATGACTTTTCCCTAAAGATGTGCAATCATGCACTCTAAATGCTACAGCATGTATATTTGACCGAATCTGACTTCTTGAAGATACACACTAAACTTTCCCAAATTCAGTGTGTTAAATGATTCACCTTAATCCCTTAAGAGTAAAAATCACTTTACCAAAAATATGAAGTACTGTTCTTCCTTAGATTATTCCTAATCTAAGAAACTTGAATTAATAAAGTCATGAACTTGAGTTTCCCAACACAAGTTCATGCAAGAATCTTGTCCATTCCCATGGATCTCAAACATCAAACATACATGCATGCAGACCGAATCATAAAAGGGTACTCAACATCTCCATCAGAATTCCAGAGAAGAGATTTAGCTATGCATGTTGAAAAATAAAACGAAAATAGAATCTGAGATGAAAGAAAACATGATTTATTCACAAAAGAAAGAAATTGTAAAGAGTAGAAATACAAACCGAGAGGTTCGTCACGAAATCAAAAGGAAAATGCTATTAAAATGCTTCAAGAACAGAAAGTCTAAAACTTTGAACACGCAGCACGATCGCGACTTCTGGAATCCCTTCGAGAGCCACGATCTTCTTTGTGCAGAAAAAAACTAAGATCCTAAACTCTCAATGTAAAGATCTAATTACAAACTGGAAACTCAAAACGCTCAAAACTAAGATTTGCTCTCTAAAAGGTAAAGTTCCTATCTTCTGTGTGCGTTCTTCTTTTTATTAGACTTCGCTCTCCCTTTTCTTGATTTTCTTGACTCTTTCTTCTATTCGTCCGATCAAAGGGATATCAACGGCTGTAGCATCACCACCTCACCTTATCTTCTCTTTTTAAACGGTAGCCACATGTCAGTTCCTGAGAGAAAGAAAGGTAAAAATATAAGTAAAAAGATAAAAACCATTTTTCTACCCTTTTTTTACCAATTGGGCTTACTCCTTCAAATTCAGCCCACTTTTACCTACACTCATACAAAATCAGCCCAAAAGATGTTAGAAAAATCATCACTTAATTAGGTAAAAATAGATACTAACACTCACCACTATATTTTTCTCCTTGTGATACGAAACTAACAATCCTCACAACAGTTTATCTCTTCGATTAACCTTTTAAGGTCTTCTAACCACACACACTCCTGAATCTTTCCATCTAGTAATCATATTCATAATTTGCTTTCACTGTTACTCTTTTCATTAACTGAACCATCTCAACTTTATCAACTCAATCAGCTCAATTCTCCACTCAGACCTCTCACGGTCTAAACAGAACACTCATCAATGACCTCCATATCGAGGACTCATGCTTAATATTTACCTACTGTAACAGCCCGTGTTAACCCGGTCTGTTAACACACTATCGTATTAAGCCACGCTTAATTAAAATGCGGAATAACTTTTTCTTTAATTCAATTATGACGTCATTAACTTAACCAATTTGATTACTTAATCATTTTCATAAAATACTGCCTGTATGTAAATTGCAAGACAACTAACTGAATACCTCGTACATAAATATAAGGTGAGTATCTAAAACCACAGGACTACAACACGCAGCCTGGGCCAAAATCCTGATACTTTAATTACAACATTAATTTAAAAGACAAAAGTCAAACCATGTGGCATGGACAAACCCCATGCTCACCAAATAAGGCAACAATGCCCAATAACAGTCTCAGCATGAACTTAACATAAATAAAGCAGAAAACGTAACAGCAGTCAAATAAACAGCAATCCACAACCAGTACGTCAGCATGCCATAAATATCAACTTAGCTCTGGCCTCCTGCCACCTGAGCCCTCAACATTACCTGATCCTGAAATAAGCGTCCCCAAACGTGGGGTGAGATCTCTAACAAGAAATCTCAGTAAGACAAGGGGTCCTCAAGGAGTCTCCACCCCAAGCTCACTTACATGTGTAATATAAGTTCAAAAACAGTATTACAATATAAGTTCCAAAATCATGCGATGCAGCAATTAATCATGCCATGTGTGCTTTCAAATCTACTGGCCAGAGAAATGTAGGAATACGTCTATGCCTACATGAGTACATGGATACTACCTGCACCTCACCCACAGCTTCTCCATCTTGTATGTACTACATACTCAGGATTGCCGTCTAGGTGGACACCACATACATCTCATAAAAGCTCATTGCATATAAATAGCTCAACAGTATTTCCAAAATAATAAAGCATGTAACACAGCATGCATAAACCCATCCCCATGGGACATGGTGGAACATCAAAATGACTAAACCGAGGACACGAAAGCTTACCTTGCAAGCAATCAATCCAAGCCAAGAGTCCAACCACACTCAAGTCCACAAACAGCAGTATCACAATCTGATATGGACCAATAATACATTAATATTCATGCATCACGAGCATACAACTTAAAGACTACGCCTTTCCTTTACGTTTTACGTCTTAAGGCTTCCAACAAAGCCATAAGCCCTTAATCACATGATTCTGACTTAGTTCATTAATTACAGAAGTTCAACTTCCTTAAACTAGGGTCCACACACACCCAATAGCTTACTGTTCATACAGTACAGCTACTGTCTGCGCAGAACCCAGGATATCCGGATATCAGAAGGGGTATATCCGGATATGCCATATCCGGATATCACACTGGACATATCCGGATATGCCATATCCGGATACCCAGATCCCATATCCGGATATCAATATCCGGATACCATATCCGGATACTGATATCCGGATATCTGTTCGACAGATATCCGGATATCTCACGACAGAATGCAGTTTCTGCATTTCGTGAATATCCATCCCAAAGATCCAACTTTTAACACATGTACACGTTAAAGCATGCATCTTTAATCCATTTTAGGTTCACTTATGTGTTGGTTATATGTTAAACTCATTAACATACCAAGATACCACCTTTAAGCCATAAAAACACATGATCAAGTTAAGGTGACTTACCCCAAAGCTTAGTCAGTAGTTCAAGGTGCCTTTGGAGCTCCTAACACTGCACACAAGTCCAGCACACCCAAGGACACGAAAATGCCACACCAAAAGTTGGTTCTTGGCACCAAAGGAGGCTTCTTGGAACCTCTAATGGTATGAACAATGGTTCATAACCATGGAGACAACTCCACAGCCCACTAACACCCCTCACCCAGCACCTCAACTCAGAAAAGGTTGCACCACCCTCACCCAAGACACACTCTAGTTGCTTGGAAGAAGGAATGGTGAAGAAGATAGAAGAAAAAGGTTATCAAACTCACAAATGGTGAAAGAAAGCAATGAAACAGTGCCAACACTCACAAAACTCAGCCTCTCACGTATGATATGATGGTGGCTGCCTAGGGTTGTGTGCCCACTTAATGTGTCTATTTATAGGCACAAGCCACTAATCGCTCAGTATTAGCCTTAATAGCAAAGTAAAAGATATTGATCCCAAACTTCGAATTCTAGACCTACGCATTTTTCTAAGATTTGTCATATTTTTATTTTATTTTTCGGAGCACCTTTCCGGTACGCGCTTTTCCATAGCCAGTATCAGTTCTGGCATCAGATTAAGTCGTTTTGACCTGAAACTTGTTTTACAAGTCCTACATAGTATTCTAGTAATTATCATGCATTCGTTATAATTTTCCGGGATACTTTTCCGGTACGCATTTATACCGAGTAGCAGAACCGGTATCTGCGCTTTTCTTCCGAAAAGCGACTTTCAGCATTTTTACTCACTCAGTATAATTATCTAAGCCCATTAATAATTATTAGGGTCAATTATGGAATTATTTCCTAATTATCATAATTAATTTACTAATTACCTTAATTAGCGGTGCGGGTTCTTACATTCACCCCACCTTTTTAAGGATTTTGTCCTCAAAATCAGAAACATACCTGTCTCGAAAGTCGGGATACTGTCGGAGAAGCTCATCCTCTCGCTCCCACGTGCACTCCTCGGGACTACGCCCAGTCCACTGCACCTTGACCATCGGAATGATCTTGCTTCTGAGCTGTTTCTCGCCTCGATCGAGAATCTTGAGTGGTCCGACGGGAGTCTTTAGGTTCTCCCGAACCTCCAAATCATCCGGCTGCACCACGTGCGAGGGATCTGCTATGTACTTACGAAGCTGAGACACGTGAAACACGTCGTGGATGTTGGCTAGGTTCGGAGGTAAGGCGAGTCGATAGGCAACTGGTCCTACTCTACCAAGGATCTGGTAAGGCCCAATGAATCGCGGGCTCAACTTCCTCACGCCGAGTGCCCGTCCAACACCGGTGACAGGTGAAAGTTTCACAAACACGTGCTCACCCTCACTGAACTCCAGTGGACGATGCTTGTCATCGTAGTAGCTTTTCTGGCGATTCTGCGCCTGCTTCAACCTTTCCCTGATCATCTGGATCTGCTGGGTAGTATCTTGGACAAAGTCCAAGCCAAAAAGCTCTTTATCTCCAACCTCAGACCAGCAAGTAGGAGTCCGACACCTCCTACCATACAGCGCCTCGTAGGGTGCCATGCCCAGACTAGCATGAAAACTGTTGTTGTACGAGAATTCTACCAACGGAAGGTACCTATCCCATGCAGAACCCTGCTCCAACGTGCAAGCTCTCAGCATGTCCTCCAATGTCTGGATGGTCCGCTCAGTCTGTCCGTCAGTCTGAGGGTGATAGGCGGTACTCAATCTCAACTGCGTACCAAAAGCCTCCTGCAGCGCCTCCCAGAACCGAGATGTGAACTTCGGGTCCCTATCACTGATGATACTCTCGGGCACCCCGTGAAGCCTCACGATCTCACGGACATATAGTTTGGCCAACTGCTCTGTAGTGAAGCTCACCTTCACTGGAAGAAAATGGGCAGACTTGGTCAATCTGTCCACTATGACCCAAATAGAGTCACAACCAGCCTGAGTTTTAGGCAATCCCACCACGAAGTCCATGGAAATACTCTCCCACTTCCACTGTGGAATCTCCAGAGGTTGAAGTTTACCAGACGGTTTCTGGTGCTCGATCTTCACTTTCTGACATATCAAACACTTGGACACGTAGACCGCTATGTCCTTCTTCATGCCCGGCCACCAAAAGTTTCTTTTTAAGTCCTGGTACATCTTCGTGGCACCAGGGTGGATAGTAAACCGGCCCTTATGAGCCTCTGCCATAACCTCCTCGGTCAATGGCCCTCGAGGAATAACGATCCTCTTCTGAAACAGCAGCAAACCATCCTCGTTCCAAGACACATCGTCCTGGTTCTTCACATAATCAAGGCACTCTCTTTGCACTTGCGCCTCTTTAATCTTTTCCATCAGCTCATTAATCACTTCTGTTGTTTCCATCTCAAGCAGTGTACCCCCAAACAAGGAGTTCACTCTCAAGTCTTTGAACTTTTCGATTACTTCGTAGTCGTTCATCATTAAACTGGATAAGCTCACGGATTTCCGACTCAAAGCATCGGCTACCACATTGGCCTTGCCAGGGTGATACCTCAGCTCAAAGTCGTAGTCCTTCAAGAACTCCATCCATCTACGCTGTCTCATGTTCAACTCCTTCTGGTCAAACAGATATTTCAGGCTCTTGTGATCACTGAATACAGCAAACTTCATGCCAAATAGGTAATGCCTCCAAATCTTGAAAGCAAAAACAATGGCTGCCAACTCCAAGTCGTGAGTCGGGTAGTTCTCCTCATGAGGTTTCAACTGTCTTGAAGCGTAAGCAACAGCTTTCCCTTTCTGCATCAACACACAGCCTAGTCCTTTACCAGAGGCATCGCAGTATAACTCAAACTGTTCCGCAGGATCAGGAAGAACTAACACTGGAGCAGTAGTCAGTCTCTCCTTCAACTCCTGGAACAACACTCCTCACACTCATGTGTCCACACGAATGGAGTCTCCTTTCGGGTAAGGCGAGTCATCGGTAGCACCATCTTGGAAAATCCCTCTATGAACCTCCGATAGTAGCCTGCCAAACCCAAGAAGCTTCTCACTTCTGTAACCGTCTTGGGCCTCTCCCAGTCCATCACGGCCTCAATCTTGTTAGGATCAACTGCAACTCCATTAGCAGAAATCACATGACCCAGAAATTTCACCGCCTTGAGCCAAAACTCACATTTCGACGGCTTAGCATATAGCTTTTTCTCTTTCAGCACTTGCAAAACAATCTTCAAGTGTTCAGTATGCTCCTCCTCCGTCTTGGAGTAAATCAAGATGTCGTCAATGAAGACGATCACAAACTGATCCAGGTACGGCTGGAAAATTCTGTTCATGTAGTCCATGAACACTGCGGGTGCATTGGTGAGTCCAAACGGGATCACCAAGTACTCGTAGTGCCCGTACCTCGAGCGAAACGCTGTCTTTGGGACATCCTCCGGCTTTACCCGTATCTGATGGTAACCGGACCGGAGATCAATCTTGGAATACACGCAAGCACCCCTGAGCTGATCCAGCAAATCATCAATGCGTGGAAGAGGGTACTTGTTCTTGATTGTCACCTTGTTCAATTGTCTGTAGTCGGTGCACAACCGCATGGTCCCATCTTTCTTTTTCACAAAAATGACCGGTGCTCCCCAGGGAGACACACTCGGCCGAATAAAGTCTTTCGCTGAAAGCTCCTCAATGTGCTTCTTCAGCTCCGCCAACTCTGGTGGCGACATCCGGTATGGAGCCAACGATATAGGCCCCACACCAGGCAATAAGTCTATGGAGAACTCTATCTCCCTCTGCGGTGGAAACTCAGGAATCTCCTCAGGAAACACCTCGAGGAATTCCCTCACCACAGGAATGCCAGTGAGATCCTCCTGTGTCCCACTCACCAAACCTCCCAACATGACATAGCCAAATGCCCCTGCTCTCAAGGCCCTCCTCGCCCGCAGGACTGAAATGAACGGTGAGGAACTGGCTGTGGACCCACCCGGAGACATCACCACTTTCTTGGCACAACAGTCAATCATTGCACAGTTTCTGGACAACCAATCCATGCCCAGAATAATTTCAAGGTTGGCCATCGGCAATCCTATCAGATCTACCGAGAAGTCACGGCCATCCCACTGAAACGCTACATCGCGATGAACAGTGGAGGTCAAACATTTTTCTCCGGTGGCGGTGGTCACCCGCATCGGTGGAGAAAGCACATCACTGGGCAACTCAAGCCCCACAGCAATAGGGGTAGCAACAAAAGAGTGCGTAGCCCCGGAATCAAATAACACATCAACAGCTGAACCACCAATGGTAACAGTACCTCTGACCAGGTTCGGAGCTCTGTCCGACTGCTGACGATCCAACGTATACACACGCCCCGTAGTAGGTGGCACGGCTGGTGCCCCAGTAGGAACCATCTGCAATGGCACAGCCTGCACTGCAGCAACTCTCGCCGTCGGGCAATCTCTAGAGTAGTGGCCCTCCTTGCCACACTGGAAGCATATCAACTGCCCGGTTGAGCACGGCCCAAAATGTGACTTCCCGCATCCCGAACATCTGGGAGCAGGAGGTCTAGCGGCGTTCCCCTGTGTAGCAGTCTTTCTAAACTGACTTGGCGCCTGCTTAGCCGCCATCTGCTTGCCCTTGCCCTTGTTCGCAAAATTTTTATTCTTCCAGGGAGTGGAACCGCCGGTACCCTGTGGCACCTCCATCTTGGCCTTCTTGGCCTTACTCGTGCTGTAGAAGTCCTCAATATCACGACACTGCTGGACCAATGTCCCAAAATCTCTGGAAGCAGACCCAGCTAAGTAACCAGCGATATCCTCACTAAGTCCCCTGCGGAACTTAGCAGCCAAGAATGTAGGAGTAGGCCTCGCCATCCTGAAGTGTGAAAACTTCACCAGCTCATTAAACTTGGCCAGGTACTCGTCCACAGGCAACGAGCCCTGAACCAACCGGTCAAACTCCCCCTGCTTCCTCTCCTGTGAGTCATAAGGGAAGTACTGACCCAGAAAGCTCTCCTCGAAGAATGGCCACGTCATCACATGGCCCTGCACCTCGTAGACCTGAGAAAGATTGGTCCACCACTCATGGGCCTCGCCCTCCAGCATATAAGTGGCGAATAACAGCTTCTGCGGATCGGTGCACTGCATGATCCGGAAAATCTTGTCTAGCGCCTGAAGCCATCTAGCAGCAGCAATGGGATCATACGATCCGTCGAATGAAGGTGGCTTATGCTTGCGGAAAGCATTCAGCCGGCGATCGATCTCGTCACGATCCTCAGCAAGTACGGGGATAGTCTGCATAGCCCCCGTCAAGTAACTACCCTCACCCATCTGGCTCTGGGTGTCCTCCTGTTGACTAGGCGGAGGTGGAGGCGGTGGCGGCGGTGGAGGTGGTGGAGGACCCTGGCCAGCAGCAGGACCAGCCCTCAACTCCTCCAACATGACCCTCATCATAGTCATGTTGGCCATCCGGTTCTCCTCCAGAACCTCTGCCGTGGTTTGCCGGTTCGCATCTCGAATAGCGTCCAGCATCGCCCGGTTCGCCAGCCTCGTGGCTTCCTGGTCGGCTAGTCGGGCCGCCTGCATCTCAGCCAATGCAGCCAGGATAGGATCCGATTGATCCTCGCTCGTACTCGTGTTCCTCCTTGGTGGCACCATGACTCTGCACAAGTTACACAAAGAATGAGTTGATCAGGCCCACGCCATGTGGTCACATATGCATTATCATAACACACACCAATCAGAGAGAACGCAAAGTAGACACGCAACGACACATCCTAAGTTATTGCAATACATACAGGCTTTTCCCTAGAAAGTGCTCTGATACCATAAAATGTAACAGCCCGTGTTAACCCGGATTGTTAACACACTATCGTATTAAGCCACGCTTAATTAAAATGCGGAATAACTTTTTCTTTAATTCAATTATGACGTCATTAACTTAACCAATTTGATTACTTAATCATTTTCATAAAATACTGCCTGTATGTAAATTGCAAGACAACTAACTGAATACCTCGTACATAAATATAAGGTGAGTATCTAAAACCACAGGACTACAACACGCAGCCTGGGCCAAAATCCTGATACTTTAATTACAACATTAATTTAAAAGACAAAAGTCAAACCATGTGGCATGGACAAACCCCATGCTCACCAAATAAGGCAACAATGCCCAATAACAGTCTCAGCATGAACTTAACATAAATAAAGCAGAAAACGTAACAGCAGTCAAATAAACAACAATCCACAACCAGTACGTCAGCATGCCATAAATATCAACTTAGCTCTGGCCTCCTGCCACCTGAGCCCTCAACATTACCTGATCCTGAAATAAGCGTCCCCAAACGTGGGGTGAGATCTCTAACAAGAAATCTCAGTAAGACAAGGGGTCCTCAAGGAGTCTCCACCCCAAGCTCACTTACATGTGTAAATAAGTTCAAAAACAGTATTACAATATAAGTTCCAAAATCATGCGATGCAGCAATTAATCATGCCATGTGTGCTTTCAAATCTACTGGCCAGAGAAATGTAGGAATACGTCTATGCCTACATGAGTACATGGATACTACCTGCACCTCACCCACAGCTTCTCCATCTTGTATGTACTACATACTCAGGATTGCCGTCTAGGTGGACACCACATGCATCTCATAAAAGCTCATTGCATATAAATAGCTCAACAGTATTTCCAAAATAATAAAGCATGTAACACAGCATGCATAAACCCATCCCCATGGGACATGGTGGAACATCAAAATGGCTAAACCGAGGACACGAAAGCTTACCTTGCAAGCAATCAATCCAAGCAAAGAGTCCAACCACTCTCAAGTCCACAAACAGCAATATCACAATCTGATATGGACCAATAATACATTAATATTCATGCATCACGAGCATACAACTTAAAGACTACGCCTTTCCTTTACGTTTTACGTCTTAAGGCTTCCAACAAAGCCATAAGCCCTTAATCACATGATTCTGACTTAGTTCATTAATTACAGAAGTTCAACTTCCTTAAACTAGGGTCCACACACACCCAATAGCTTACTGTTCATACAGTACAGCTACTGTCTGCGCAGAACCCAGGATATCCGGATATCAGAAGGGGTATATCCGGATATGCCATATCCGGATATCACACTGGACATATCCGGATATGCCATATCCGGATACCCAGATCCCATATCCGGATATCAATATCCGGATACCATATCCGGATACTGATATCCGGATATCTGTTCGACAGATATCCGGATATCTCACGACAGAATGCAGTTTCTGCATTTCGTGAATATCCATCCCAAAGATCCAACTTTTAACACATGTACACGTTAAAGCATGCATCTTTAATCCATTTTAGGTTCACTTATGTGTTGGTTATATGTTAAACTCATTAACATACCAAGATACCACCTTTAAGCCATGAAAACACATGATCAAGTTAAGGTGACTTACCCCAAAGCTTAGTCAGTAGTTCAAGGTGCCTTTGGAGCTCCTAACACTGCACACAAGTCCAGCACACCCAAGGACACGAAAATGCCACACCAAAAGTTGGTTCTTGGCACCAAAGGAGGCTTCTTGGAACCTCTAATGGTATGAACAATGGTTCATAACCATGGAGACAACTCCACAGCCCACTAACACCCCTCACCCAGCACCTCAACTCAGAAAAGGTTGCACCACCCTCACCCAAGACACACTCTAGTTGCTTGGAAGAAGGAATGGTGAAGAAGATAGAAGAAAAAGGTTATCAAACTCACAAATGGTGAAAGAAAGCAATGAAACAGTGCCAACACTCAGAAAACTCAGCCTCTCACGTATGATGGTGGCTGCCTAGGGTTGTGTGCCCACTTAATGTGTCTATTTATAGGCACAAGCCACTAATCGCTCAGTATTAGCCTTTATAGCAAAGTAAAAGATATTGATCCCAAACTTCGGATTCTAGACCTACGCATTTTGCTAAGATTTTTCATATTTTTATTTTATTTTTCGGAGCACCTTTCCGGTACGCGCTTTTCCATAGCCAGTATCAGTTCTGGCATCAGATTAAGTCGTTTTGACCTGAAACTTGTTTTACAACTTGTTTACGAAGCTGAGACACGTGAAACACGTCGTGGATGTTGGCTAGGTTCGGAGGTAAGGCGAGTCGGTTTTCCTACGTTTCACAAACACGTGCTCACCCTCACGACCTTTCCCTCGAACTCCAGTGGACATGCATGAAAACTGTTGTTTTAGTATTCTACTAATTATCATGCATTCGTTATAATTTTCCGGGATACTTTTCCGGTACGCATTTATACCGAGTAGCAGAACCGGTATCTGCGCTTTTCTTCCGAAAAGCGACTTTCATCTGCGCTTTTCTTCCGAAAAGCGCATTTTTACTCACTCAGTATAATTATCTAAGCCCATTAATAATTATTAGGGTCAATTATGGAATTATTTCCTAATTATCATAATTAATTTACTAATTACCTTAATTAGCGGTGCGGGTTCTTACACCTACTAACTATTTTCAACCTTCATTCCACTTCGATGTTACCACTTAACCTTATGTTCCACTCATTTATACCACTTTCTCGTAATCATAATCATTTAATCCTGGATGTCAAACTCAAAACACTATTACTTTACAGCTTTACTCACTTCCACTAAACACTTTGGAACGAATCAATTTCCGACCACTTCACTATTAACTGATGGGCTATTCAAAATACCATATCTCTCATATACAAGTCCTACTCACTAGGAATCCTTGACACTCAATTATCAAGTCACTTAAAATTTATTCCATCATTGCCACCACTTCTACAATTTACCACCAGTTGGTATATCAGTCTCTCAGAATATTCAAAATTACCAAAAACACTCGTCCATACCTCATTAGTACTTAATCAAAACATCATTAACATTGTGCATTTTCCACACACTTTCCACCATAAGTGGCATATGCGATTACATACAACATTTCTCAATCTACTTTACCAACAAAACCAATCTATTCACTCTTTGGTAATCAATTACAACTATAGTTCCCATCTATTAATACACGTTCGCACTTGACTCTATTTCAATTTATCTTTTCCTTAGGGCTAACACTTTACTGTTTTACCTGAAATCTTGATTATCACTAGCCTTCCTAGAAGGACACTTACTCATTCTGTCAACTTTAACTCACGTTATTATCCCTTTTTGATCATAAGACGAGGGTTCCAACTAACTTACTACTTCACTTAGAGACAAAATTTATTTCATCAAACTTACTTTACACCCACAATAGTGCTTCACTATCACACTTCGAAGTTCTTGCACACTAAGCCATAACTCTTATATCCAAACCTGACATACTATTGTCCATTTACAAATATATGACCTCGCATCTTGCGTTAACCATATGGAAAAACTCTCCCAATACAGTGGGTAACAACATTCACAGGTTTAACCCCTCGAGCTCTTGCTGTCCTAAGGGCCCCAGATGCCATGACTCACCGATCAGAGAATCCACCCATATGATCCATGCCGTAAAAACGACTTACTACTAGCTGTCCCTATTCTAAGGCATCCCCCAAATGTTTCTTCTTTGTGCATTTACATAAATTATCTCTACCATACTAACTGTTACCCCAATGTGGAACACTTCCTCGTTTCTCATTACTCATATCAAGTACTACTAGTCTCCGGGAACTTAGCCCGTACAGAGATAGCTACACGCTCCTGACACATAGGCCCCACTGAGATCTTCCTACTATCAATTCATATTACCTGCACCCAGTGCACAGAGAAATTTATACTCATAATATATCTGTATATGACGGCAAAACTGGTACTCCGTACACTCCAGATCACACATGGACCCAGTCCATTTGGTGTCTGTATCACCTCTATATATAACATCCAAACTGTTTTGTATTACCACATGGGCTGCCCCCATAATCTTAGTAGTAGTGGTATAATATACACCTGTTACATATAAGTTAATTCTTCTTACTCTCTCGTGTCATTCTTCTCACTGGTAGTTTACTTTCGTTTCGGTTACCCGTCGGACCTAGTTTATAACATAGTCACCATTATAACCATTCATAATCTCTTTGTAATTTCGTACACGTTTTCTAACTCGTAATAGTTCCTTCTATCTCGTTACCGTTCAGTCCATAGTCCATTATCTCTTCCTTGCTTATTCTTCTCACAGATTGTTTACTCTTTTACTTTGACTAATCACTTGCCATGGTTCATAACATAACCCCTAATCCATAATTGCTAAATTTTCTCAAAGTTCTGTATACATCTCACATCTCTTAGTATAAGTTTCACATTTCCCATCACACAGGGATCTTCCAATCATTTCTGTCGAATCACCGATAACTACTTCACCTCAATCCTTGCCCTGAAATTTACATTAACCCTTTGCACTCAAAACTACTCGTCCGTTCTTGCACTGACGATTATACCTCAGCTCACTAACAAATCTTATCATTTTCATCTTATCATTACACTTTACACGTCAGTTCTTTCATTAACCTCTGACTTTCGCACTTTATTGCCACTTGGTTCCTATACTAATTACTTGATTTCACATTAAGTTTTACCTTCACTCATTCTCTAATCATACCATCTCAACTTATTGTTATGCAACAATAACTCACAACTTATACCACCGTTCTAGTCCATTTCCCGTCACGGCTCACATAACATATGCTCAATACTGTAGAGCAACTCATCAATTTTCCTGATCACTTCCACCCTTGGTGGTTGTAGAATATCTCTTTACCTTGTAAATACCTTTACTCCGTCTATCACTCCGTATCAAATACCAATATTCTCATAAGTGCACTACTATTAGTAGTACATATACATATACCACCAGATTGTAATTTCTTTACAACTCTCATTACTTTCGTACAATGACTGTACATCTCAACCATTCTGTTCCTTTATCACTGATACGCCTGCCAATCTGAGTCGACCTCCACTAACTGCAATAGTGTCTTCATGGTACATAGATCTTGTGTCATCCATGGCAATTCCTTCACTTTTCCTCATACATATTACACATAATAATATACTCATCATTAGTTCACCTCACTTGTGTTTAGTCAACACTACCTCTTTATGGAATTCACTCCCATATTTCAATACCTCTCACATTACCAATCTACCAACATCATACTTTCACGTGGTCAAACCTCGTAGGATTACTCATCACATATTATATTTGTTTCTCTGCTTGAGCCATCCCAATTCATTCAAGTGCACCGCACTTGTCCTGGTCTCATAACTGCTAATCAAACATGACGTGTTTAACTCACGCATACGAATATCTGTTCCCTTTTCTCAATAATTCTTCAGGATCAAAACCTCTCGCCTTGATGAAGTCTATTCACCAAGACCACTTGTACATAATTGTCTTACTATACTACACATATACCTGGAATTTCACCAATCTCATAAGCTCATCTCTGTTATATGTTTGTCTTTCATAGTACTGCAAAGTTCGTCTATGCTCATATTGTACATATCATAAATTGTACACCCCTGTTGCTTATAATACACTTCTCTCTTGACTTTCATCGAAGTCAGATATAATATTTATGTCTGTTCTTTTATGCCTTCTAATATTCATACTTGACTTACTGCCATCCTTTGTCTATGGAGCAGTTAACACTGCAGCCACAACATCAGGCTAAAGACTCACACTCGGTGCTTCAAGGTTACTACGCAGGCTTCTTACGATGACCACACATGTAACACAAAGGAATGGGTTGATCAGACCCACACTAAGGAATTACATATACAGTAATCGATAAGAATCTACATACAACTATGTAGCACATAACACATCTATATATATTATCAGAGTTCCCTAACAAAACTGCTCTGATACCATAAAATGTAACAGCCCGTTACGTACCGGTATTGTTAACATTAATTATGATATTAAGCGCAGTTAAAATCACAGCAGTTCATTTATAAAAATGAGAATAAACTTTTTCCGATTATTACGCGAACAGTAAAAGTATAAAAAGCGTAATAATAAAAAGTTGTGATCGCAACTATAACACTAGCGGAAGACTTACTTAAATTGTTTATACACTTTAATCTACTACATACAAGACACTAAGGGGTTTCCATAAACCCACTTAGCCAATTCCTCACTTTTACGTTTTTACCACTTAACCGGACTTGCTAATTTGTTTTTCTACGAACACAAAATAAAAATCCAAACTTAAACTCCAGGTTATCTTTTTTCCTTATTCACTTACCTTTCTAACAAGCTATCACACACTCGATTCCGAGCTCGTGAGCTCCGGTTATCGCCGTTTGAAGATGGACAAACAACATTGCCTACCAACTCCAAAACAGCCTAAAACCTACAATCTTCATGGAATAAACTGTACCTAACCGCCCAACTAATGACTCTCAAACTTTTACACCATAAACTAGACACATCAAACTTCGATTTGATATATCGTATGCTTAATTTGACCAAGTAACGAAGCGGGAATTAATTTCTCAAAACTACCTCAAATCTGCCAACAAAAACAGGGCAGAACAGGGCAGTATGTTACAACAGCCCCCATGGGCTGCGCACACCACCAATGAACCTAGGCTTTTGACACAATGTAGGGGACATCTTAAGCTTCAAAATGGCGTATGGCACGTCCCAATCGGACCACTATGGAGAGAGATACGCTATCCCAAAGTTCACCCAAAAACTGCCAATTCTACAGAAAATTCGCCAGAGTTTCCTTTGTATTTCCTATTTAGAAGATATGTCATTTCTTATTTTTTATTTAAATTTCGAATTTAAATTATTGTTTAATCAACTATACATTATTTATAATTTTAAATATTTTTTTGTTTAATCTATAATTCCTTTAGTTTGACTTTGTAATTAGCTAATTTGTTTTATGAGCCTTTTGATTTGAATTCTGGGTTTTGATCACCAACCACTATTTATACACAAAATAATTTTATTTTTTTACTAAATAAGCTCAATAGTGGGATATTAATAGGGTTAACAATTACTCAAGCAAAAAAAATTATAGGTATAATAATAAATATCAGTAATAAACTTAACCAATTTCAATGCATCAAGAAGTGGTAGAATTAAAAATTTGAATTAAAATTTCGAATTTATAAACTTATTAAATAGGAAACATTTTAGAGTGTTTTCATTGTTATTATAGTTTTTCTTGAATATAGCGAAATTAATAGACTCAATTTTGAAGGCAGAAAGTAGTGTTATTTTATATTTGTAATAAATGATGACCTATTTTCCCATAACTTTTGACTCGGGTATCTAAATCAGGTAATTCTTTTTTTTATTTCACATAACTTTTCGAGATCTACGCAATGACATCTCATTTTACATATTTTATTTCTTACAAACACAATTTAAATTTGCAAGAATGGTATTATAAGAGCGGTTAAACCCAAAAGCCTCTGAGTTCTGGATTTGTGATTTAATATAAAAAAGATAAATAAAGATTTGATTTGTGATTTAAACTCAGAAATTAATTTGAAAAATCAGTATTAATAAAGGTAATAATTAAATTAATATTCTAAATCTCAAAAGAAGATGGATTTTATTTTTGAAATTAATGATTAATGCTATAAGTTTCTTGGTTATTATTCGTGGTTTGAAATTAATGATGGCCTATGAATATTTTTCAAAAATAAAATCATTTTTCCTTAGAGTTCTTGAATATTTATTTAATTATTTCCTTTATTAATACAAATTTTTCAAATTAATTTTTGAGTTTAAATCACAAATCAAATCTTTATTTTATTTTCCTTTTTATTATTAATTTTGATTTTTATTTTTAATTAAATCACAAACCAAATCTTTTGTTTTGAGTTTTAGCACATTCGTGCGATATGAGTGCTATTGGAAATTAATTTTGATAATTTGTAATTTAACAATAAAATTATATATATATATATATATATATATATATATATATATACATATTAGATGATAAATTGTAATTTATTGAATTATTAATTGATTGATCATTTATTCTTTAATGTTTGATTATTTGATTTGCAATGTTTGATTGGATTAGGAAGGGTTAAAAAACATCATTTGATTCGATATGATGAGTGCTCAATAATGGGTTAGAGATATTTTGGGAAATAAGAAATTAAAAAAA
>JAVKPL010009903.1:0-40159 GCA_032173675.1 Gastrolobium villosum
GATCATTACATATAATTTCTATGATATTTCATTAATATATAATAAGGTCGGATGCCATTTTGGGTAATGGGTGAATTAAATATTATGGTTATGATGGGGTGAAACGTCATCTTTGGGACAGGTGTTGCATTGTAGTTATATTTTTAGAAGGATAGTGTTTGGAGGACTATTGGACGAATGAATTCTTAAATGTTTTAATAAACAATTAATGTTTTGAGATTTAAATATTTTCATCTCTGAGATTAATATCATGATCGAATCAAAGAGTCGAAGTTTGGGATATTAGCAAACTCATCTAAAAAAAATAATTAGGATTGAGTTAACTTCAAAAAATAAAAATAAACAATCAATGTTGTAAAATAAAATTAAAAAAATAAAGAATCAATGCATTTGGTTCGAGATCTTTGGTGCAGTGACATGTAATAAATAAATAGTTAATTTTTTTTTTTATATTTTTAATAATGAAATCTTCGGGTGGTATCTTGTTTCATTCTAGTTCTAGAAATAATACTTTGTTTTTAAGAACTGAAACACAAAATAAAATCGATTTGGATACTTGATTATCATCTGATTAGTTTGAAAATATGTTCTCCATAATTTATTTTCATAATGCAAAGACAAGATCATATGTTAGTTGTTTTTTATTTTTATTTTTTTATAAAATTTCTATTCTTACTTTAAATCATCATTATTTTATCGATGGATTTTTTTTTAATAAGTAGAGTACTGAACTCGATACTCCTTTTTTCAAAATAGAAAATTTTATATTTCATTTGAATTCATATTTTTATTTAATTTTTTTTAGATATCAATAATTTTTCCATTTTGGAAGTGATGTAGGTCTTTAAGTAGTGATCGGACCAAATACGGTAGGGATAACCCAATACGTATTAAGCCCAAATCGCACACGGTTGAGGTTTCTCTGGTATTTTCTGGCCTAGGCCTAATATTGCTGTTGGGGTGAGATTGAGCTCTCGGTCCTTCGTCTTTCACGTTGCACCAGATGAGGTACCTGCGAAGACACTCTGATGCTTAAGTCAGTATCAGAGGCAGATGTTTATGATGTGAAAGTAAAGGATGATCGTACCTTGGTGGTACATAGTATGTTTATATAGTAGTTGAGATGTGTGCTTGGAGGATGCCTTTCTTCATGGTGAAGGCAAAGGTTCCTAGGTGCCAGCGTAGTGTAGCTGTCACGGTTTAAAAGTTGAGGAGCTTACCGCTATGGTGTCTAGTAGTAGAGTTATGGCGAACATGAGCGAAATTGAAGTGAGAGAAAATGAGATAAGTGTCCTCATGTGAAAAGAGGGTAATATTTCCCTTCTGAATATTGTTGTGAAAACTGGACCGGACCGGCCGGATCGACCCGAAACCAGGTGAACCAGTCAAGTGACCGGTCCGATTATTATATTCTTATTTCTGATTATTTAAGATCAAATTGCAAGAAATATTATCACCAATCTCTTAGTTTCAACGTAAATGAGTTGTTTTAAATCAAATTGGGGTGATGCATTGGTTAAAATACATCTAAGATAACTCAAAAGTTCAAAAAAAAAAAAAAAAAACTCCAATAGTATTGTTTGAAATTACTTACACTCTTAGTTTTTTTTTTAATCACTTAATTCCTTGTGATTTTTTTCATTCACACCCTTGTTTAATACGGTTAGGAACTTAATTAAGTATACTTATTTTACCCTTCTTAGAAGAAGAAGATAAAATGATAAAAAAGAAAAATAAGATCAAATGTTATGAAAACTTAGAACACTTAATAAAAAATTAATCCTTGATGGGTTAGCTAAAAAATCAGATAAAATTGGATCTCTAGTCCAACAACAATCTGGTCATCTATCCAACCCCAAATTGGGTCATCCATCCAAAGGATTGAGGAATGAGAATACTTACTCTTCTAAACAATCCAAAGCATATTATGTTATGCCAATCCAAACGCTTCCTTCAAGAAATAGGCTTGACCCATCTATCAAAAAAATCATGGTCTGAAATATCCTTCCAAGATGAACGGGAAGAATGTCTTTCTGTTTTGATTGATAACTAAAAAACAAACAGATTTCTGACCCATATCTCAAAAAACAAGTTCCTGTACGTAATACAAATGGAGCCTGTCTACTGGTATAACAAACCAACCAAAGTATATATATATATATATATATATATATATATATATATATATATATATATATATATAATTCTGACTCCCAATAAATGATGATCGTTGATTGGCAGAAATCAAATGTTAGGATTTGATGTTAAATTTCAAAATTTGATATCGATATTAAAGGATTTTGCCCTATATATATATATATATATATATATATATATATATGAGATAGGATCAACTTACACCAGTGTAAGAATAATAAATCTTACACCAAATCTTAACCGTTGATTTCCGTGCATCCAATGGTTGAGATTTATTGGGAATTAGAAATTAATTAATGAGTGAGATCTAATAAATCTTAACCGTTAGATGCAGAAAACCAATGGTTAAGATTTGGTGTCAGACTTATTATTCTTACAACGGTGTAAGATGATCTTGCCCTATATATATATATATATATATATATATATATATATATATATATTGGGTAACCATTTCTACAACCACTCTAGATAAGTTATCTTCAGCTACCACTTTAGATAAGTTATCTTCAACTACTCCAAAAACTACGTCGCTTTGATTAATGAACGGTGTTTTAGTAATTTTAGGTGAATTAATGAAAGGTGTTTCCGAAATTTTGTTTATTTTTTTATCATATACATTTACTAAAACACTCTTCATTAATTTACCTAAAATTACATAAACACTCTTCATTAATCAAAACGGCGTAGTTTTTGGGTAGTTGTAGATAAGCTTATCTAAAGTGGTTGTAGAAATATTTACCCCTATATATATAAATATGGGTTTTATAAGAGTTATGTTATAGGAAAAGTGATTGTGTAATGTTATAGAGATTCGTTTTGCATGCCTTAATTTTTATTTTTTGTTTTAAAAAATGTGGGTCCGCAAAATATTGTGTGTGTAAGAAACTTTGTTGTGTCATGTTAAAGGACAAAACGAAAATCTATATATATATATATATATATATATATATATATATATATATATATATATATATATATATGGACAAGATCATTTTAAAATTTGACACCAAATCTTAATCTTTGATTCCCGTCAATAAATGATGACCGTGGATTGGTGGAAATCAAATGTTAGGACATGATATTAAATTTTAAAATTTGACACCGGTGTTAAAAGATCATATATATATATATATATATATATATATATATATATATATATATATATATATATATATGCTCAAAAAGGATCCTACGGATCTCCATATGAACTTAATTAAGTCGATTTTGGTGGGGGAAGTGTTAGAAACTCAGAACTTAACCCAGATATTGAATTCCGTAAAAAATAATCAAATTGGTTTGGTCAGTCAGTTTTGCTTACTCAAATAGGATCATCTTGTGTCGTTTACTTGGTGTCTCAGACAAAAAAAAAAAAAGTCTGATCACCACTAAGTCTAATAATACTGTTCCGAATTCTTTTAGTTTAAATAATGACATAAAAAAATGAATATATACCAGATACTTCTAGTAATGTCCATGT
The DNA here is from genome assembly GCA_032173675.1 of Gastrolobium villosum. Taxonomy (NCBI): domain Eukaryota; kingdom Viridiplantae; phylum Streptophyta; class Magnoliopsida; order Fabales; family Fabaceae; genus Gastrolobium; species Gastrolobium villosum. The sequence goes on from JAVKPL010009903.1 coordinate 3,638, forward strand.
GTGCTATATATAATATATTAATCATCGTCATAATAAAGTAAAAGCCATTTTATATATTTATACGAGTACAGTTGTACTCCTGAGTCCTGACACACTTTGTTTAACAGCTAAGCACTTTTGTGCACTTAAAAACAAAATTTTAAAAAACTAAAGGCGAAAGAGAGGATCAAATGTGGTTTCGTGAGTTTAGTTTTTTTCTTTTTTTTCCTAGATTAGGGTCAAGGTTTCGTGACTATTGCGAGTACACTTTAAGTCTTTTAGAGTTTAATTGCTTAATATGATGTAGGGCATGTCGTGGCAGGCCTTCTAGAAATCGCGTTTTTGGTAGAAGGTAAATTTTTTTTTTATGTTCAGAAATTATAATTTTTTGAAATATAATGAGAAAGTCAATTTTTTGAGAATGTCATTTTTCCCAAAATCTGTGATTCCAAAAAAAACTGTTTAATGAGAAAGTCATTTCTCCGGAAATATCACGCATGATTTGATGATATTTTTAAATAATATTTTGAAATAAAATTATACACAAAATAAAATTTCGAAAAAATCAAATTCTTAAAAAAAAAAATTCTACAACCTTATACCAAAAGTGAATAAATAAATTACCATTATCACTTTTACGAAAATCTCAAAAACTTCCTCCTGCCAAACACATGAGAAACTTTTTGACACTAACCCAGAAATTTAGAAGTTACGATAGTACTGTTTTTCATACCAGGTTTTCAGAAGAATCTGAATTCATCATGAACGCAGTTTGGGTAATTCATATACTAGGTTCAGCTTCAATCATGTTCAAGGATTTGATTCGTGGCAGGATAATCATATTTGTTAGATGCTCGTGATGGTTGAGTATTGAATAATTAATAATTAAGTATTATAAATTAATTGATTAAATATCCAAGTTAATTAGTTCTTGAAATATATTTTAAACATCATATTAGTCCTTTCAAGTTTTAGACATTAATTTAAATGATAATATTTTCTCTCTCAATTGATAGTTTTTTTATTTATTAAATTGTCATTATTCAATTAAAGAAACAGAAAAAAATGAGAACAGGTGATTTGGGACCTGTTTGATACAATTTTTATTTTTTTAAACTGTCTTATAGAATTATTTTACTGAATAAAAATATTACAAAAACTTACTTTAGTGAATTTTATTTTCAAAAAATGTTTTGAAAGTTTAATGATATTTGGACCGGAGTGAAAGCTCCGACAACGCGGCTATGACAATTACTAGGAATATGGTAGAAAAGTGAGTTTGATAGGAAAGTTAAAAAAAAAAAATTGTTTGATAGGCCAAAATATTACTTGAAAAAATAGGTTAAATTTTCCGAGTCTATATTTGGTTGAAGGTAAAAATATTGATGGATAAATAAGATGAAATTACCAAACTAACCCTTGACTAAATACAAAGAATACTCTCTTTCCGGTATTCTTTTGGCACGTTTTCTGAGAAGAGATATTTGTGTCAATTATTTTTTTCTTCTACTTTTTGGTTTGATGGAGTAATGCTGAAATGATAAATTTTTTCAATTTTACACACAAACCGAGATTGTTATGTAAATTCAAATAATTGACAAATTTTTTAAAATCTCCTACCAAATATTATCAACTAAAAAATCCATCTCAATTTTCCTAGATACTTAAAAAAAACTCTCCTATCAAACACCCATAGCACAAAAGTGAAGGGATGATTGCCTCGTGGATTCTATGTAGAACCGGCAAAACAGGCTCGGCTCGGCGGGCCAACCCGCCAAATGGAGGGGCTGAGTTTTTCAGCCCCTTTCAAAAGCGGAGCGGTGCGGATTGGCTCATTTTTTGGTGGGTTAATAACGGGGGACGGGGCGGGACATGTCGGCCACTTTGTCACCTCTAATTCTAAGTACTTAGAGGAGATTTATTGTTTTATGATAACTCACTAACAAAAAAACCTCTAAATTAAATAATCCATTTCACTCGTGTGTTTGTCTTTGCCGAAATGCAATTAAATAATAAAATTCCTATTACGAATTAGAATATTTTATAGATATTGCTGTACTGATAACATAATGATGTTTTTAACTCTGATTATTGTGCTTTTATTTAATTGAAGATGCAGAAAAAGTGAAATGTTATTTGTTTATAGAAAGCCACATTAGCATGTGAAATGACGTGAGGATAAATGCCTAATTGTGTACTAATCAGCATGAGGGTGATCCACACTAGCAGAGGTCATTTGTTTGAAAGCAATCTATATCAACATTTCAAAGTAGGTTGCATAATATATTTGTTTGTAGGCCATATATAAGATGAAGTGGGATAATTTGCATGTACACATGATCATGGTGATCCCCATCATTAGCTGAGGTTATTTGTTTGACATAAGTCCACATTAGCATTTTAGAGTATGTGACATTATATGTGTTTTGGACCCTTGCTCTCATAGCTTTTAGAAACACCAATCTAAGATAAGTCATGGGCTTAAGAAATGAGTAATAGGATCCCTTATCCTATCCTCCCAACACTTTGACTCTTGTTAGAACTTTTCATTTATACATAACCTCTTCTATAAATAAACGATTAAGCCTCTCAATTATATACTTTAAATTACCTACTCTATTAGTGATATATGTACACACATCACACACTTTTATTGTTATGCCTTTATTATTGCGTATAGCGTATAGATCGAAGATATATTTGCTAACATTCGGTAAACTTTTACTGATCCTCTGGATCAATCAATATGTTTGGATGAACTACTTTTAACACACATACATACATAGATTCTTATGATCTCAATATTTGCCAACTCCAAACTTACACACACATAACTTCTATTTTTTTTTTTGAGATATTTTAATCAGTTCATAATTTCGCGATTAGTTCAATTTGGGACTAATATCGAGATTAAGACTTTAAATCCCTCCCAAAGACAGTACTGGGGAGGATCGAACACATATTTTTACTCTCACCTCTACTCAACCCCTTGGCGCCAATTGAGCTATGGTACACACACAACTTCTTTTAATTTCCCCTATGGAAGCAATTCCGGTTGCAACTAAGCCAAATCAAATGATGAATTCCCTTTGAGTTTGAAGGGTGGCCCACAACACTTGTTAATTAAGTGAATGTCGCATAGCTCCAATTGCACGTGGGATTACATCAATGAAGAAATTTGAGGTTGATCGTCCAATTGCAAGTTGCGAATTTGTGTTAATTAGTAGGTAAGTGAAAGTTTAGTGATCTCACAGTTGTAATGGCACTAAAACAAAGCCCTTCAGATTGATAAATCTGACTAACTGTTCAAGTCTCTGACCATAGCAATCAAGGCAGGTGAAAAGTTATGTAACAATTACGGACTATAGTTTAAGGGGAAGAATATTCTTACTACCAACATTTTTTACTACTAACTTACTACCTATCTAATCACCATTGGATCAACATTTTCTCTTTTTTCAAAAACTTTTAACATTCTCTCTCTTTGATTCAATGGTGATTAGATAGGTAGTAAGTTGGTAGTAGAAAATTTTGGTAGTAAGAATATCCCTCCTCATAGTTTAAAAGATCAAAAGAATCAAAGCTTGCAACAAATTTGTGCACAACATTGGCTTCACTTACAAAATGAGACAACTCAGGTAATTGCATTATTTGACCATACCTACCATTTATGTTCCCCCAAAAATTAGGGTGGTGCTTTTCAGAATGATTGTAGTTTCTCTTTAGGACCTAACTTCGATTCTGAGTATTATCTTCAGTTCCTTTTCCTTGCTTCTTCTTTAACGATAGAAGAGGATGAATCGTAAGCATTGACCAATGACTCCGAAGTAAATGTCCACATTCAGCTTCAAGCTTAAAAGTTGTAGTGATCACATAGTTACAAATTCCTTCCAAAAGCAAGGAACAATATACATAGGGATGGATATACATGGGTCGAATCGAACCAGATTTTTTGAAAAACTGAACCAAGTTTTTTGAGAAACCGAACCGAATTGGTTTAAATGGTTCGGTTCGATTCAAGACTGATTCGGTTCGGAAGTAGTTCGGTTTGGCTCGGAATTGGTTCGGGTCAACCCTCTCTTGAAAAGAAAAAAAATTAAAAAATAAAAAAATAAAATTATAAAAATTAATTTGGTTCGGTTTGAAAATGGTTAGGAAACGGTTCAGTTCTAAAACTGGTTAGATTCTTAAACCGGTTCTAAAAATCGGTTCGTTTCATGAACTGGTTTTTAAAAACCGGTTATTTTAAGGGGCAGTTCGGTTCGGTTCGGTTCATGGTTCGACCCTATATATACATTGCAACCCTCTCTCTACTGCATTCCCTATCTATGTGTTGTCAACTATGAACCACCGTAATCGAACTATGATAGTTCAGTTGGCATATGAGAGCTGAACAGATGAGGTGAGAGTATGTGTTTGATCATATCAAATATCATTTTTAGAAGAAGTTTAAAACTTTAATTCTGAACCCGCCCCGATCAAAATTGCCTCTGGTAATGATACCTATGGTTTATAAAAAAATAACTGTGAACCACCGTGGTTGACATTGTTGAGGAATAGAGAGTGCTTAGTTGTTTGCCTATCCTTCGACCAATTATGAGCTATTTAAGTTGTGTACCAAAATTTCACGCAAAGATCCAATTTCCAACTTTTTTTTTTCTTTCAACTTTTCAATTATAAACTTGTTAACTTTATTAAAAATACTTTATGAATTAACGATCGCTTTTTTCTTTACTTTATTTTGGGAGTAAGATTATATATATGTTAGTCTTTAATTAAATTAAGTACGCTGTATTTAATATTTAATTTAAATTTAGTGTATGGTTTAATCATTAAATTATTTAAGCTCATTTTTTTTGTTACTCTTTTGTTATATTACGTTTGAAAATTAACACGAAACAGTTTAAAATAATATAATAACTAAATTACAGGTTGAATACATCTGAGATTAAATTGTAAGAGAAGAACATTTCAATGATTTTTTTATGTATAACTTTTGTATAAACTATTATAATGGGGATCACTTCAGTTTGGTCACATATTAATTATTTTCAAAATATCAATATAATTTAATCAAAAATAATACAAATGAAATGAAAAAATAGGAGAACAATAACAGTATTGTTTTTAAAAATAACTATCTGGATACTTAAACAGAAGAGTTAATGTTTATATCATTATAGATAATTAAAAATAACTTATGTTTTATAGACAATTATTTACCAAATTTTAAGCCAGGAGAAATTGTTAAATAAAATTTATTCCAAAATGGTAATATTAAGATTTAAACTCTTTCTATTTTTTTTATCAGTTTCTTGTTGAAAGGTATTACACCATTTCCCATTTTTACTTTCTTGACATTGAATTTAGTTGTAAGAATTTGATCCCCAGTAATGCTCTGGTTCCCTTATTAAAAAAGAGTAAAGTTTAAACAGACTCATGGAAATGTTAATAATTAAAATATGTTTCTTAGTTCACCAAAAATAAAAAAATAGTTTCTTAAAGCGAGGATTATGGTTCAGAAAACAATTTGATCATCGATTTAATGGAGGAAATTTGAGGCACGCACTCACACTGTCACACATCCATGTCAAAAACTTTAGGACATAGAATAGTTAGTTCAAACCAAACTAATTGTCGTGCTTGATCTGATCTTCAATGTGTTTGTTTGCTGTTTGGCACTACCGACCAACTTAGCTAATTCTTTGTTTTATTTGGATAGTAATAATGATCATAATATCACTTGCAAGGTATGGCAATATTTTATTTGAAGATTAACTTTTTCTTTCATTTTTTTACTCAGTTAGCCCTGAATTCATTTGGGATCTGTGAACCAACCCACATCCTTTCCAGAATCCTTTTCTCCATGTAAGCTAACTTTTTGACTCAAAGAGGATATAGGATTATGCAATATATCCATGGTTAAGTAGTCAAACTTTGGACTATCATTGTATTCAAAACAAGCTAACCACACGCTTGGGTAGGCTTACATAGCCATCATCCTCACCATAATCTCCACCACCTCATGCGCTTATCTTTGGAAGTCCAAAATCATTTAAAGATCCCACAGAAAGTTTTTCAATGTAGTTGTTTATTATTCATGATTGTGTATTCAATTTTTCTTTTTTCGACTGATGCTACCCTCATAATTAGTGGAGACTGCTTAAAACTGGTCTTTTGGACCTGAAAATTCGGGTTGCATCTTGTAAAAATTATATCTCTATCATTTCTCACTTAAATTAGACTTATAATATATCAAATTAAAGGTCTAGATATATACGATTTTGTATAAAAATGTGAGATCATTTGGACTTGTAGATCATCTAAAATTATTGATACCACATGTTAAGTGTCCTGCTAGAGCTGTGTGGACAAATTTCATAAATTAACTTACGGCGAGCATATCCCTTATAGAACTCCGTTTGAGGCGTGTGATATCTCGTTGAAAAGTTTGTAGAGCCTAGTTTATTATACTAAAAGATGAGGATTTATTGATGAGTGGATCATGTCCAGAGTTGACAAAACCTTTATTTTTTCACCATCTTTTGTTGGGAATGACCTCTAATAGCAAGGATATAAAAAAAAAAATCTATTTTTTTTTTATTTTACCACATATGAGTAGTACGTTAAATAAAATAAGAAAACATATTGTGATTTTTTGATCTATCGTGTAATTTTTTTTTTAAAATAAATATAAGATACAAATGAGTATTTGAACTGGGTCGGCCCTTTATAAGATACAAATGAGTAGGTAGTGCGATGAATAGAATAGGAAAAAACACTTATATGTGACTTGTCTCTTTATAGTTATGGGTTTTATAATTCTCATGTTAAATGAGAGTTGAAATCTCATGTTGTAGAGATAAAAAATATGTGGGACCCATGTGTTAGAAAAAGTTATATGTGGGACCCATATCAGCACGAAAATCGAAGGGTGTGTAGGAAAAATTTTATTCTCATGTTGAATGAGAATTATAAAACCCTATAGTTATTGATTTATGGGTTTAAAACTTTTGCCGTGACAGCAGAAGTTTACTTCTTGCAGCAGACACAAGACTTCAATGGGACCCACCATCACAAAAAACAAAAATAAATAAAGGAAAATGCTTTTCATGAGTTGCAGGGGAGAAGTTATACTTTCCTACCGAGACATTAACAAGAGCGGGCCATCGTTTAAAATTGAAAAAAATTAAAAAAAAAAAAGCTGATGCAAAATCCCATGTATGTGAAGAAGGAAAAATAATATTTATGCAACAGAAGAAAATAAAATCCCATAAATAAATTAAGCCAGCTCGATTTTCCATGAGTTTATAGTTGGAGGAGTAAACTTTTGCTCAGAAGTTTTAAACCCTTGATTTATAGTCATATATTTAATGAATTTCCCATCTCTTCTGCCACTCTTAACCAAATTTCACCTTTAACAGATGTTCTCTCTGCACGCATTTAATTTTTTGTTTTTGATTTCTTGAGATGCACAAACAAACAATTTATTTTATTAAACAGAAAACTGTAGCTCTAACAAAAGTCAAATCCTACAATTTATAGTGCTTTTTTTCTTTCTTTTTTGGTACATACAATTTATAGTGCTTTACTTGCAAAGCGAAAAAAATATAAATATTTTTTGAAACCAAAATAAAAAATATTAACAGAATTCTAATAAAATAAAGATGATATTTTATCATATATATTAGGGAAAAATATTTTTCCAGTCACCGGAGATGAAGTTATCTCCGGTGAGCTTAAAATGACGTCATTTTGAGATTATAAGATTAAAAGATTATAATAATAAAGACTAATATAACCCTGCAATATATTATAATTACAAAAACACATTGATTTCCGCCTCAAAAGGACGTCGTTTTGAACTCACTGGAAATAAATCTTTTATCCTATATATTATTACAACTGATAAAATCGAAAAACATCAGGAAGAAGATAATCATAAAATCATCATCATTTATAAACTATCTTATTTTAATGTTCTTATTTGTCTTTAATTTGTACATCACGTCTATACAGTTATAGCAAGCTGTATCTCGAGGGTGATTTGAAATCAAATTAAGATGTGTTAATCTCAAATTCTGAACGTAATTTCTATATAAGAGAGTTTATGTGAGGGTGAAAATTGGCTGAAAACATAAGTGGTTAAGACTTAAGATGTCATGCTCAAAATTTGTATTTTGTTAAGAAGAAGGCATTAAAAAATAAAATAGCAGGACTAATTAGGATTACATAGCATGTGCTTTTATGTCAACTTAAATAATAGGTAGTAGAACATGATCAAACAACTCAGGCGTCTATTATTTATAAGCTAATATAAATGATAAAATGGAGCAACGTTTTTGCTTAACATAAGTCATCCATTACATGCACCATGGAAGTCAACAAGGTTAGTTTTAATGGGACAATGTTTGAAGGCTGCATCCTCTCGGCTGCCAAAGTTGCATCTAGTTTTCATCAGGTCCCCAAATTTGTAGAAAGGTAAAATATGAAACAAAAAAAAAATGTGCTTCGTCCTACCAATGATACAATTTTAACCACTTCTTAACTCCTCCAAGTTGTTCATTTACATGCCAATCAAAATAACAAATTATGACAGAACTATAAGTTTCTGTTCTCTTATAAAATATTTTATTAACAACCTTCCAACGCCAAAAACTTCTAAAAGGTTAGACAACTATGCAGATCTCAGGTGATTATTTTGGTGGGACCAGATAAATTTGCATCTTGCCTCACAGTATGTCCTGAAAAAACCACAAAAGAAGAACTTGAAGGACAAAAATCATGATGTGTGCAACAACCATTGTGGAAAGAAAATGTGGATTTACCAACCATCCGATCCATGTAATAATTCTTGTAACTTGGATAACCAGCATCAAGCTTTTACTACACAGCTTTACATAATAGCTATGTTAAAATATCTTAGGCACTAAACAGCCTTGTAAAAGAAATTCACACTGGTAATAAAACTATATGTGTCTAATGCTGTCACTATTAACAATGCAAACCACATGTTTGCAGTCAAAATGGGATATAATATGGCAAAAATTGAAAAATAAAATAAGAAAAAGTATTTTAAAGAGGAAGACAGTCAGATTTGAATTTTAAATACTTGGTCATAGTGCAATGAGTGAAGTTTGTGCGCAAATGAATTCATTTAGCTTATCTATGGTGCTGTAATCTTGAAGACCTTAGAGTTTAGAGGGGATTTCTCTCACACAGAGAGTACAAAGGTTGGAAGGAATTTCTGTAATGAATTTTTGTCTCTTTTTTTTTTTTTCTTCTCATTTTTCTCAGAGTTGTCGGTAGCAGTTAGCGGCCGGTAGCGGCCGACCCCTAAAATGTTATAGCGGTGTAGCGGGTAGCGGTATTGCCGCTACGGTGAAGTATTAATTCCACATATATTATACTAACAACAATATCGCTTTTAGTATTAATGCTCAAACATAAGAAGTCACAAAAAATCAAATGCATAATTCCACAATCAATGTCAAATACAAGGAACATAAAGGAAGGACCCAAAATTAAACACAAATGAACAATAAAATTGTCAAATAGTCAAGTACAAGAAGTGAACTAATGAAGAAAATCATCATCATCTCCGGATTCTCCATCAAATTCCAACATGGGAGTGGTGTAGCGGGTAGCGGTATTGCCGCTATGCTACGCCGCTACTTTCCGCTACGACCAACATCGCGTAGAGTTGCGTTTTGTAGTGGCCGACCGCTGCTACCCGCTACAGTAGCGGTTTAGCGGTGTTACGGGCCGCTACCGACAACCAAGATTTTTCTTATTTTTTTATTTTTTATTTTTTATTTACACTTCTCTTTGCTCCTTATGACTGGAATGTCACTAGTTTGAGTACGGGAAACAACTTTTTTGTAAAAATGCAAAGGTAAAACTACGTACAATCGACTCTCATCCCCCTTTCGCAAACATGAGAGCCTTGTACACTGGAATTTGCCCTATTTTATTTTATACTACTCTTTCAAAAAGTTAACTTTTAACAGTTAATGCAACTACTGTTTTGCATACAGTCCTGCTTTCTACCTCTATTTCCCCTATCACAGTTTTTGTCTCAACAGCAAAAACTAACAAAAAAACTAGTTCTTATCAACATGACATTCATAAAATTTAACAAACAGTCTGCTGTTTCGGTATCAAATAGCAAAACCAACAAAAGAAAATTGTCAGGGCTTACCAGCGTGATTGTAGACTGACCCATTCTTTTTTTTTTTCATTGGCAAAATCTTAGATATATTTAAAAAAAAAAAATGAAAGCCTGAACTCAAAAAAATAGAACTGACACAGCAAGTAACAAATTATCTCTATGATCTATCTACAGTAATATATCATCACCTGGTATAACATTATTTACAGGAGTATGAGGAAGGTTGTTTTCAGTTTCACTTTTTCCAAATTGAATCTTGCTTGGTCAAGGCAAGTTCTTTTCCAGAATCATTATAAGCATAACAGTGAGAATGAAACTATGTTCCCTCCCAAACAATGGATCACATTATAAGCAAGCATACTGATACTCCTCAAACATAAAGGATTGAAGCATAGGCATAAAATTCATCTCTATTCTTTTAATTCCCTATAATCATTTTCTACATTACAAAAATCAAATTAATGCTTCAACTGTCTCATTCAATTGCTTGAGTATATAGCAGGGGGAAGAGATAGAAATGAATTACCAAGTCTAGGATGTTGAGGAGGTGGAGCTTCACCATAGATTGCTTTGAGCCTTGGCAGAGGAACCACAGCAGAATCAGTAGAGGCTTCAGCATAAAGCTGTTGTTTCCAATCCCAGATGGTGTTTCTAATGGACTTGTTGGATTTGACAAGAGATTCCTTCTCAGCCTCAAGAGCTTCAATGATCTTTTGCTGATTCATAGATCTTATGGCCAATGTTACAAAGGAAGCAACAAGACAAACATTGATCACTGTGTTGTTGTTTGAAGCTCTCTTAGCCCCCTCAACTACTTTGTTAACAAACTCCATTGCTTTCCTATATCAAATCAAATCAAACCAAAATTACAGTAAATTCATCCTTAAAACTCTCCAAAAAGGTTTTTTTTCTTTTCTTTTCTTTTCTTGAAATATCATTCTTAAAACTCTCATCCAAAACAGAGAAACCCCAGAGTACAATGCAGCTATTCAAGATTAAAAAGAGAAAATCTCAAAGATTTGAAGAAAATGTTTAGTTTAAAGGCATACCAACACTAAATAACCAGAAACGGCGGACGGCGGCGGCGGCAGCGGCAGAACAAATAATTTAGAGAGGGACGGAGGATTTTATCATCAAATTTGACCGAACAGTGTAAAATAATTAATTTCAGCACGCATCTAATATTATTCTTCAATAAATTGTTTTCGGTCGTTTCTTATTATTAAAATTTTTTATTATTAACTTATTATTTATATAATCACTATTTTGAAAGAAAAAAAAAATATTAATACAATAGTGATTAGATAGGTAGTAGAAAATTTTAGTAGTAAAAATATCTCTCCTTATATATATTAAAAAAAAACGTATATTGTTACCGAAAAGAAAAATACTTAACCCAGGCCCAAATAAAAAACTTCAGCCCATTGATAAGAAGGAACACACCTTGTCCACTGCTATAAGACAAATTAATCCCACTTGTTTGTATTAGGGGTGTTCATCAACCGTTCCAAATCAATTCAAATTGCGGTAACCGAACCGAAAAACTGATAACCAAATAAACTGAAAATCGAAAAATCGAAAACCGGAAAAAAAAACTACAAATCTTAATTAGATTGTATCGATTTTCGAATTGGTAGATGAAAACCGATCTGATCCGAACCGATCCAATATATTAATTTCCCTCTACTTACTTGAGTCTTTTCCCAATCATAATCCAAAAAATTTTAAACCCAAGACCCATTAACCCATCAACTAGACCCAAGAAAAAACATAGTCACATCTCATCAACAAAATTTTATCTATATAGAGCTTAATATCTTATTGTTAAAAAAAAAATTATATTATTGTTTACTGAAGCTTTTGTATTTAAAAAAATAAAATTATAAAGCTAATATATACGAAAGATGTTATTTACACAATAATCTGAAACAAATTTTAGAATTTTCAAAAAACCGAAAACCGATCTAATCCAAACTGAAGAAAATTGGATCGGATCGGATCGGATTTGATAAAAAATCCAAACCGAATGGATGATTACATTATCAAACCGAAGAGATTGGATCGGATGGTTTTTGCTTCCAAAATCGATCCAATCCAGACCGCGAACACCCTTAGTTTTATCATAAATTTACTCTTAAAAAGTGTTCTATTTCAAAACCGCAGTCTATGAATTGTTCCAAGTCAAGCACACTTAATTATGGAGTTCTTCCGTTCCAGACTACCGAAAAGTAGATGCATCTTGTTAGTATAGATAGTACAAATTAATTCTTATAAGCTATCACAAACTGTGCAGTCTCACACCTGTGTAGTCTTTGGAATCCCTCTCTTTCGAATGTTGATTTGATTCATTCATACATGTAACCCCCGGTTGAAGCCTCTCAGGAGCAGCTCCTTGTCCATGTCCTTTTGCACCGGCGATCACTCCCCGATGAATTTTAACAATTTAAATTATTATAAGAATATTTTATAAATTGTTAGAAATTTGGTGGTGTTACACTGGGATCGGTAGGTTTTGGCTCGTGATCGAATGCAGAACCCCCACGTGATGATGAATCAGCCATGATAAAAAAATTATACAAAATATTAAATTTATTATTACCATTAAATTATAATCAAATTATATATATACATATGTAATACAACGTTAAAGAAATTTTAATTTACAACTACTTACAATATGTAATAGTAATATATATTTAAAAATTATGTACACATCCCTAACAAGTGAATCTTCTAAATGAAATTATATTATAGTCATAATTTCAATTACTTCTTCTATGTCACTATTCATTACCTAAGTTACTATCAATTTTATTAAATTACACAAAATTCCAGGAAACTACCAAATTCCTAAGTCAGTCATTAATTCGTAAGTAAACAATATTAATTCTTAGGTCACAACAACATTCCTAAGTCACTATAAAATTCCTAAGTCACTTGATATTTCTAGGTCACTATAATTTTCTAAGTCACTAATACATTTATAAATCACTAACATATTCATGACCTATTAGTGTAATTTAAACTTATAGAAAACAAGTGTTAAAAATTTACTTTTTTTCCGGAGCTTCACTAACCTATTTTCCATGCAAGCGAGAGTAACAACATATTAGGGACAATTTAGAAAGAAATTAGAGAGAGAGAGTAAAATAGTAAAAAAAAAGAAAAATTTGGGGATATTTATAGGTTGCAGGTGATCACGCTTGAATTAGGCGTGACCCATCAGGAAATGACGTCTCCTTTGGGTGTGACCCCTACCGGCTACCGTCCAATCAGGACGTGACACACTGTAATGCATGTGTAATTATTTTCAAAACAGTAATAAATTCATAATTTTTTTATTAAAAATACAGTAAATTAATTTTTTTGCCTTTATATTTTATCTACTTTGAGATATTAGGATGGATTGGCGTGAATATGATCTGGCAGCATATGAGCAAGGATGGTGATCAATAAAGAAAATACATCAACTAGAGAGGTGTGTTCTATCTTTTTCAATTAGGTGACAATTCAATTAGCATTTAATAGTTCTCAACTAAGAACACAAGAAACTGAGTAAAGTGAATGATTGTGCTATGATATTAACTTCTCCATTACGTGGGTATGCGCGCGTGTACGTGAACATCCGTGTGACTGTCAATAAAAATTTGATAAGAATGAATTTTAAAGGATTTTAATACAACTTATGATATTTGAAAAGATAATGTGAATTTATATGATTTTAAAAAATCATATGAATTTTTAGCAAATATTCAAAATTACAAGAGTCAATAAAAAATTACAAAGAAATGCAATAATATCAATAAAAAAAGTAAAATTTAATATAATTTTTTCAATCAGTAATTTGATGTATTGATATCTTATAATCAAGTATTCAACTTCCATTTGATTGTAGGCTATGAAGCACCGACACTTCAAAATTCCTAATGTGTCTTGTCTGACACTCTGACACTTCCGGCACTTCAATACTCGTTGAAAAGACTCGAAAAAAGGTTAAAAGGTTACGTTGCGTTGCATTTTGAGTTCCAATTATTAGATTCGTTGAATTACGATTACTATTTTATTGAGTTTAATATAAACATTGGAGATATCTTATGTTTCTTTGCAAAATTGATGGGTATTATAAGTTTAATTTTTTTGGGTTAAATTATTGAATATTAAATATAATATACACTACATAAATTAAAAATATTATATAATATCAAAACGTGTCCTAACGTGTCGAAATTTAACATTTTATAGAATTGACGTGTCGGAGTGTCGTGTTGTGTCGTATCCCGTGTCGGTGCAACATAGATTGTTGGTGCTTGAATTGGATCATCAATCCTAGAGCATATATGTTCAAAGGTTCATATATTGCCCATAATCTTGTTATTGTTATGAGAGTATGGAAGGGTGACACTTGATTTATCTAGGATGTTGTGTAGTCATCTACCCTAAGTGATTAACTATGCATGTATGAATTGAGTTCTGTACTCAAGGTGGTACATAGATATCTCCTATGGAGGGTGAAGTATATTGATATGGGGGTGTCCATAGTGGCCTTGGTAGAGACCAAGCCACTAGTGAAGCTTCCCATGTATGTGCTTCAAGGGGGAGTGTGTGTGAGTGACAACATATGAGAGGAGTGGGGAAGAAGAAGATCCCCTCTCCATGTGTGAGAGGGGTATTTAGAGAGGAGAGTCCTCTCTTGCATGGGGGCTTGAGCTGGTCAGCCCATGAGCTGTCTCATCAAGCTGCTCCCTGTCAGTGTACAGGGGAAGCAGTGCAGGGATGGAGAATGTCCCAGTGGTGAGCCTCTATGGCTTGCCATGGGTGCCCTCTAAAAGGTTCTAAATATGGGCTTTAAGCGATTGGGCCCATCTGGTGGGCCTAAGTAAGTAGTATCCGGAACAGGAGCCCCCCAGCTTGATAGCTTGAAGGAGTCAAGATGCCAAGATATATGGTAGCTTAGGCCGGATACCATAGTGTGTAGTGTTCAAAACATGATATAATTTAACCGATTAGTAATATGTCGGCCTTCATGAGTTGTTTATTTGTTGTCATCAAGTATGAATTGTCCGGTTGGCGATGCTTGAGTGCTTTAAGAGAATCTTCTATTATGGCTTGCAATTGTGTTGAACTTTGTTGTCTTCAAAGATGCGTCTTGTCGTTGATTAAGGTCTTCAAATGTTGTTGAAGTAGCAATAATTTAATTGTAAGAATAAATTGGCGAGCCCATGAGAGTATATATATTTATCATGAGAATCTTCATCACTCTCTATTTTTGAACACATCATTCTCTCCGGAAGATCCCATCTACTACTTTATTTATCTCACGAAGCTCGGATCTAAAATTCTGTCGACTTTATCAGATCATCAAGACATTCTTTTTCAAGTTGTCAACATCTCCAGGCTATTTGATTCAACATGGGCTCGCCAATTTATTCTTACAATTAAATTATTGCCCAATGTACTGTTAGTGTAGATAAGATGTGTCCCATGGAGGGTGAAGTATATTGATATAGGGGGTGTCCATAGTAGCAATGGTAGAGACCAAAGCCCTTGTTGAGCTTCACATGGTGTGCATCAAAGGGGTGTGTGTGAAGTGGCTAAGGTGGAGCAGGAGATACCTCTTCCTCAATGTGAGAGGGGGTATTTAGAGTGGGAGCCTCAGTCAACCTAGCCAGCCTAGCCTTTTCAGGCTAGGCATGCTGAACCCCTGCCAGTGTGCAGGGGCAGCCAGTGCATGGGAGAGAAGAGGAATCCTATGTTGCCTTCTAGAAGTGGGCTCTTTAGGCTGGGCCCAACGGTTGGGCCTATGTAAGTGGGCTATCCATAACAAAACTTAAGTGCTCTTGCAGCATGAAATGAAAATTACAAATAAATAAGGGAGACAACACACTGTAACTTACAGTCACATATAGACACCACGTGGTCGTGGGTTCGATTCCCACAGACGGCGCCAATGTACTCAAGGTGGTACATAGATGTCTCCCATGGAGGGTGAAGTATATTGATATAAGGGGTGTCCATAGTGGCCTTGATAGAGACCAAGCTACTAGAGAAGCTTCCCATGTATGTGCTTCAAGGGGGAGTGTGTGTGAGTGACAACATATGAGAGGAGTGGGGAAGAAGAAGATCCCCTCTCCATGTGTGAGAGAGGTATTTAGAGAGGAGAGTCCTCTCTTGCATGGGGGCTTGAGCTGGTCAGCCCATGAGCTGTCTCATCAAGCTGCTCCCTGTCAGTGTACAGGGGCAGCAATGCAAAGATGGAGAATGTCCTAGTGGTGAACCTCTATGGCTTGTCATGGATGCCCTCTAGAAAGTTCTAGATATGAGTTTTAAACGATTGGACCTATCAGATGGGTCTAAGTAAGTAGTATCCGGAACAAGTTCAACCATTATATTCTATTATTAATATTGAGAACTGTTATGAGTTATACTTTAATTTTGGAAAGAAGGCACAAGCACGTGAGTATTTTTTTGTATCCATGTTGTCAGAGAGCATGTGTGGGATCATGTACTTCGGGTAATGCCCTTAACAAGATTTGTTGTCGATGCATTCGATGTGGTGACAATTTGTCCCGTAACCATCTTGATTCTTCTTGGGTTGATATGCATTCCTTACTCATTTTACTTCCGCTCTCGTAATTGAAGTGAAGGGTTTGTTCAACCCAATTATTTTAGTGGTTCTTGGATCATTAGAATCACATTTGTCACTAAAAATTCTGGGATAGATAGTAAGACATTGCAATAAAAAAATTTCAAGAAATTTTGGGAGTTAGGGTGATATTGTGAGAAATATATTTTTCACTAAAAAGTCTCACAAAATTCATACTAATAGATATTTCATTAAAATCGTCAAATATTTGAATATCACAATATTATTTTTTTCTTTGTTTAAAATTCTGATTGAATGCGTATTAGGATGGACTCTAAAATAATATTTTAAAATCCTAATCAAATACAATACTTTTTAACAATCATTTGAAATCCTAATTAAATATCAATGAATTTTTTTTTTCAAAAAAACATTCCATTAAAATCTCAATCGATACACCCCCTTAAATGTGGTTGGTTATTTTCATCTTTAACTTCAATATTATTAGTTAATGAAGAAGATAATTTTCAATTAATTTTTCAAACTCAAGACCAGAAATGAAAAGATGTTAATGCATAGAGGGAAACCATAACTTTAGATATGTGAAAAGATACTACTCAGGAGACTATGAAGTTATATCAAATTGCTATTATATTGAGAAAAGTGTATTATTATTATTTTTTTCTTTTTATCATTGTTGTTGTATATCTTTGTTATCTTTTTCATTTACTTTTGTAACTTAAAATTTGTTAAAAACTCATATGGTGTTTTAAAAACTTGTAAGTTCATATTGTCTTTTCCTATCTTAGAAATTATATTAAAACTCTTTAAATCCAATCTCTATTAAATTTTTAAAAAATTCGTAGTATTTGTTTCTTCAAAAAGTCTTTTAAAATCTTAGTCAAATACACCCCCTAAGTTTTATTCATACAAGAAATATTAAAGCCAAAAACTCGAAGGTTGAGTTCCAAGGAGGACAAATTTATATTACACTAACTTTCTCTTAATTCTAAATAGAGTTTAAGACAAATGTTTTCATAAACTTGAGGGAAGCATAAGAGCGGTGATTGTTCTTTGATCATGTTGTTAAAATCTCGATTTATCACTATGATTTTTTTATTAAAATGATTTTACCATTATTCCAAACGCTTTTACGTTTTTACGATTTTTCACGTTTTACGATTTTTTAATCCCTTTCAATTTTACTTAAAATCTCGATTTTAACAACATTTCTCTTAACCCTTCCTAACTCCACCACTAAGTACCAACTTCGTCATTTTGATGGAAATTTTTTTTGAATACACTATATCATGAATAATAAACAATTACATTGAAAAACTTTCTGTGGGATCTTTAAATGATTTTGGACTTCCAAGATAAGCGCATGAGGTGGTGGATTATGGTGAGGAATGAGGATGATGGCTATGTAAGCCTACCCAAGCGTGTGGTTAGCTTGTTTTGAATACAATGATAATCCAAAGTTTGACTAGTTAACCATGGATACATTGCATAATCCTATATCCTCTTTGAGTCAAAAAGTTAGCATACATGGAAAAAAGAATTCTGGAAAGGATGTGGATCAAAATAGAGTGAGAATACTTTTCTTGAATTGGTTCACAGATCCCAAATGAATTCAGGGCTAACTGAGTAGTAAAAAAATGAAAGAAAAAGTTAATCTTCAAATAAAATATTGCCATACCTTGCAAGTGATATTATGATCATTACTATCCAAATAAAACAAAGAATTAGCTAAGTTGGTCGGTAGTGCCAAACAGCAAACACATTGAAGATCAGATCAACCTCAAATTTCTGCCATTAAATCGATGATCAAATTGTTTTCAGAATCATAATCCTCGCTTTAAGAAACATATTTTAATTACTTAATATTTCCACGAGTCTGTTTAAACTTTATTCTTTTTTGATAAGGGAACCAGAGCATTACTGGGGATCAAATTCTTACAACTAAATTCAATGTCAAGAAAGTAAAAATGGGAAATGGTATAATACCTTTCAACAAGAAACTGATGAAAAAACAGAAAGAGTTTAAATCTTAATATGACCATTTTGTAATAAATTTTATTTAACAATTTCTCCTGGCTTAAAATTTGGTAAATAATTGTCTATAAAACAGAAGTTATTTTTAACTATCTATATTGATATAAACATTAACTCTTCCTTTTAATTATCCAAATAGTTATTTTTAAAAACAATACTGTTATTGTTCTCCTATTTTTTTCATTTCATTTTTATTATTTTTGATTAAATTATATTGATATTTTGAAAATAATTAATATGTGACCAAACTGAAGTGATCCCCATTATAATAGTTTATACAAAAGTATCAAATGATGATAGCTCAATTGATAATAAGAGAGTTGAGTAATTGTAAAAAAAAAGTCTCGCCCAGTTTGACCATCACATGTCATCTTTGAGAGGAATTTAAATATTTATTTTTATCCCTGACTCCGTACTCTGGATTAGTCCCCCGGGATGAGTAACTCAAAAAAAAAATAGTTTATACAAAAATTATACATAACAAAAGAAAATCATTCATATGTTGTTGTCTTACAATTTAATCTCAGATGTATTCAACCTGTAATTTAGTTATTATATTATTTTAAATTGTTTCATGTTAATTTTTAAACGTGATATAACAAGAGATTAACAACAACAAAAAATGAGCTTAAATATTTTAATGATTAAACCATACACTAAATATAAATGAAATATTAAAGGGAAAGTGTTTATCCTTTTAAATAAACTTGTGTCATTTTATTGAGGTGAGACTCATACTTACATTTTTTTATTCACTCTTTCTTTCTCACCATGTATCTCTTTATCTCACTTAAAATATATAACTTTAAAATGACACACGCTTCCCAATATTAAAAATGAAGCGTACTTAAACCAGCGCCTTTAGTAAGTACGCTACTTTTAATGAATAAACCATACACTAAGTACGCTGCTCCATTGGGTTTATTGTTGATCTAGCTCATTAAATCCAAAAAATAAAGGGTAAAGTATGTCTTATTTTAAATGATATAAAGTTGTGTCATTTTAAAAGAGAGAAAGAGATAGATAAAGGAGGAGAGAAAATTGACAAAAAAATAAAGATTAGGGTCCCATTTCTTTATGAGAGTGAAAGTATATAAGTTGTATAATTTAAAAGGATAAATATTTTTCTCATCCCAAAATGATAGAATTAGGGAATAAATGGTCATAACTCACATGTGACTTGGAAGAGTCAAAACTTCATATAAATTTGGAGGGACAATGACTCTAAAATTTTTAAATTGTAATTCATTGATTTTGCTAGATTTTGTGTTAATATAAAATTGGGCTCGTGATAAATGTAACCAGATATAATGATTTAAAATTATGAATAGGTTCATATTATAAAATTCAATAATAAATATGTTTTGATGAGTATGATTCTCTTCCATGGACCCAAGAATATTGCAACGCGATTCTTTATTTTAATTCCGCCCTTGGTTAGTTGTGGACAAGTAGCTTTCGGATGGTAGAATAATTTAGTACTCATTTAGCTTTATTTATTTTCAGCTTCTCTCCTCCCTAAACGAAAAGTCTGATCAAACAAATTTTTGGAGAGGCTCGAAAAAAAATTAATTTTTTGGTTTACTTTTTTCTGCAGTTACTGCATATAAATTATCTGCAGTAAGTTCAATATGACATCATTTTAGGCAAAAATCATGGTGTTTTTATAATTTTAATTTATTTCAGGGTTATAATAGTTTATATATTTATCATTTTTAAAGATCTCAATACTAAAATGACGTAATTTTGGGAATAAATGCAGATAAATTATCTGCATTAATTGCAGAAACATTTCTCCTTTAGTTTTTTATGAGAATAAAATGTAAAAAATTTATTAAGATCATTATATGATTTTAAAATACCCAACAATATGAAATCAAGGTAGGGATTGCGCTTATCTTATTGGGCTATCATAAAGCTGGAGAAAAGAGAAACTACATACCAGAATTTTCTTCTCTATGACCTATTTTTCGAAAGTGGTAGTCTCAGTGCGATGAGAGCATGATGGCTGATGGGCTTAACCCCAATATAAATGAATAAATCTTTGGTGCTACTGTAGCACCAAAGATTCAGTGCATCCCACCAATAGAAATATTACATGTCAGTCAAAGTACTTTTTCCTCTGCCAATTTTTTTTTCTCTCCTTTTATGTGTAATGTTTTCATTGATGGGATGCACTGAATCTAGGTGCAACAATAGCACCAAAGATTTATTCAATATAAATAGTCTAAAGAGGGGACATAGTCAAATAAACTCAAAAGAGTCTATGTCTACCAATCACGAAAAATTAGGATCACACTATAGACTACATTGCTGCTTAACTAGGCTAATACTAACGGATGCCATAAGCACAATTCAATATGATCACAATGGACTAGTCAAAATAACATGATTGAAATATTTATTAATCCGATTAATTTTAAAACACAAAATTAATTAATTAATATTTTCCACATGAAAATTTCTAACATAAAGAATCATGTATTTCTTGCTCTCTCTCTCTCTCTCTCTTTTTTCCTTCATCCCTCTCAATCCGCAACAAAACGATCATTATTGCTTATTGGGAAGATTAAGCACCGGAATGTGATTTCTCTCGAGCCTTTTACAATTTCAAAGAATGGAAAATTACGTGTTTACCATTAAGATGTTATTCCAACTTTGCCTATTTTTTTTTGTTTTTTCATAATTTGGTCCCATGTTATTTGAATTTAACTTAATTTTTCATAATTTTCTTGGTTAGTTATTAAAATGGTAATCTAGCCAAATGATTATAGCTTATCAATATAATGCTCCCACATTATTGCAGTGTAAGTCAGATTTGTATTATTGAGAAAGACAACGTCAGAGAGAAAAATATTATAAACAAGTATTTTATGTGGTGGATATCAACTTTTTGTTCTGTAGATTTACTTTTAGCGCATCTCAAAATATTTTCGATGCATCAGCGCATTCTTTATTAAATATGGAAAAGATAATATATTTATGGGAAAAATGTGTGTAATTTCAAATGATGTAAAGTTATGTCATTTTAAGAGAGATAAAAAGATAAATAAAGGAGGAAAGAGAGTTGATAAAAAAAAGTGTGGGTCCTATCTTTTTGTGAAAGTGAAAAGACACAAGTTGTGTCATTTAAAAGGATAAACATTTTTCTCTATTTATGGGAATAACATCTGTAATCTTAAAAGATATAAACTTATATCATTTTAGATCCTAACCGTTGATTTCTGTCTATCAACCGTTATAATTTATTGGATCAAAATTATTAATTAATTAATGATAAATTTGGTTCATTATGTTTGACTCAATAGATTATAACTGTTGATGAACGAAAATTAACTGTTATGATCTAAAATGATATAATGTTATATCCTTCGAAAGAATAGATGTTTTTCTCATATATTATTCATGCTTTTATGATTATTTCATCAAATTTTTTTTTTTCCTTTTGTTTTGGGTAAAAGAATAGGGGAAAACTGTGTGTCATTTTAAAAGATATAAAATTGTGTCATTTTAAAGGATATAAAGTTGTGTGAGAAAAAAATAGATAGATAAAGAAGGAGAGAGATTTGACAAAAAAATAAAGACGTGGGTCCCACCTCCTTATAAAAATGAAAGGATATAAGTTGTGTCATGGATAAACATTTTTTTCAGATAATATCTACACCTCACTACAATCCAGCCTTTAGCTTGTCTTATTTTTTTGCTAGTAATGCCTTTCGTAGTAGGAAAAATTTAATATGTTCCAGGATCACTGAATTTTTTGGTGCTCCCTCTCACAATATTAATTTTCTCTTTCCTTTTTTGCCCCTATTATTTTCCCACTTTTTCCATTTTACCCTCCTATTTACACTAAGGGCCAAGGGACCACCTAAAAATAGTAATCCCGGTCCACTTTAAATATCCTCTCTTAGTAATGCCTCTTTCAACACTGAACATTAATTAATTTAACATGCACGCAAATCAATAAAAAAAATTCAGAATCAGCGCACATGGCCAAGAAATATAATAATAATTAGCATATGGTAGCCATCTGATTACATCTGATTTCTCGGTCAATATATTGGTAGTAAGTATATGCCTATATCATTTATTTGATCATCTAATTTGCATCGCCTGCATACTGTGCTTCACTCATGGCTTTCAGCTATTCATCTTTTATCCTCTGCAAGGTCTTTCCATTAAGCTTATTTGAACTCTTAGCCAGCTCTTTACTTTTATATTAATTCGATAGATTTATTTTTATTTTAGCTAACACAAATTTTTAAAATCTGATCTTCTTTTTTTGTCACAGAAAGACTTGGGTCTGTCTGCTTTACCTTCATTATCATCATCACCGACATCATTTATAATTGATCAGAAATGCAAGAAACCAATATCAAAGAATATTGTTTCACTTGTGTCATCTCAGGAGAAGAAACGAAACCCTTCTGCAACTGGCTCAGTTGGGTTTAACTTTCTTTCCCTGTTGTTTTCCATTGATTAGCTCAAATTTTATAGTGCTAAATAATGATGGGTCTTGTTTGGTGCACTGTAGACCAAAACTCCAATGACGGCGACGGAGAAGATACTGGCGAGAGCTTCAGAGAAGTCCAAAGTGAGCCCTGGAGAAAATGCATGGATTAATATTGATGTTTTGATGACCAACGATATTGCTTGTCCTGGTGTGACTGGGATCTTCAAGAAAGAGTTTGGCAACACTGCAAAGGTATATATATATTTATTGAAATGATAACTTTACAATTTTTATTTATTTATAAATTACACTAATATGAGTGGAGATACATTCTTTAATTCTTTGATTGAATTATGACCGATCATATTTAGTATAGATAGGATCATTTGACACTCATATGAGATCTATTAAATCAAAAAAGATGAATGACTCTGATTTCTAAGCATATGATATTGATCTTTTTTTGATTCTCAGATGAGGTGTCAAATTTGATTTAAAAGGATGATACCCCATATATATATATATATATATATATATATATATATATATATATATATATATATATATATATATATATATATACATGCTCTCTCTCTTTTCTTTTCTTTTTCATTTTTTGTTAAGTATATGCTCTTTTATTTAGTATATGATCTTTTCTTGAGATAGGCTATTTAACTTTGTGGCTCTGTTTGGAGATTTATTTTAGGTTTGGGACCGTGAAAAGTTTGTAGTTATCCCTGATCATTACATATTCACAAGTGATGAACGTGCGCACCGTAATGTGGATATTTCAAGAGACTTCTG
This sequence comes from Gastrolobium villosum, assembly GCA_032173675.1. Lineage (NCBI taxonomy): Eukaryota > Viridiplantae > Streptophyta > Magnoliopsida > Fabales > Fabaceae > Gastrolobium > Gastrolobium villosum. The sequence goes on from JAVKPL010009903.1 coordinate 27,683, forward strand.
TGTGGAGCAGGATATTAAGTACTTTTATGATATTCTAGATCGCAGTAATTTCAGGGTACGCTTCTCTTTATTACTCTTTCTTTACTTAACATTTTTATGTGATTTCTATATAGTCAAATTAATATACCAACAACATTCACTTAAAGTGAATTTTTATTTATAAAATGATTAAGTAAAAGTGTAAGCATTCTTAATTTGATGAAGTATATTGTGATCTTAATCCACTAACTGATCTAAGAATGGATTCATTCTTATGTATTTTTTTTTTTTTTTTGGTGAAACCATTCTTATGTATTTACTTTAAAGACAAGCTCACTTTAGAAATTTTTTTTTAATGTACCAATATATATGCTGAAATATTTGAATACTGAAATTAAATGCGGTAAAGAAAAGTTGCTGATTTATGCTAAGAATAATAATAACAGAAAAGGAGGTAAGCTGGGTTCTAACGAACCATTTCAATCTAAAAGTTTAAAGTGTTAGGTGATTAATGATTTTATATATCTCTAAAATGTCCCTTCACACGACAGACTATTGAGCTTAAGTGTGGACAATGCACAGGCACATTTATCCGTGCTGAAAAACTCTACAAGACTTAATTTGGGAGGCGATGAGAATCAATATGTGACACCGAGACTTTGATATAATGTAAAGAATTAACTCAACTCAAAAGTTTAAGTTGTTAAGTAAATGTCCATTAATGGTTTATATATTTCTCTAACACACTCCTTCAAACGAGAATCCACTAACTATGTTAAGAAATTCCACAAGAAGATGAGAGACAATGAGAATCAAATCCGAGACACGAGGCTCTACTAGCATTTTTCAAAAATAAATTCATTCAAAAGTGAGGTTATCTAATGATTTTGTTTTATATATGTCTGGGCAATTGACTTGTAAACGCAAAAGGTCACATTTGCTTTCGTTGCTTTCATCGTTAAAAGTTATCCTAGACTACTTAGGCTTAGTATCTTAAACAAAATTTATATGCTGATAACATTTATTTCGTTTGGAGTGAGGATAGAGGAAATGAGAAAGTGAAGAAATTAGAACCTCTTTCGTAATAACGTTTTAAAAGAAACGGAGAGAATCTCAGTCCTAGAAAATATATTCTTTTGTGGCTAAATAAGAACCATAAAATAGTTCAATTAATGTCAACCATTACATCACGAACTTCATATCTTTCAATTACTTCTAGAACTCTGGAGAATCCTAATCCGGCAGTGAAAGGGAATGAGTTCAAAATGCGTTTGATAGTTTGTTTCCTTGGAAAATAAATCATTAATTTCCTTGACTATAAAGGTGTCAAGAAATAAAGTTTTATTGCTTAAAAAAATTGAATGTCTTGTATAAATATTATAAACCGCATAATAATTTATAAGAGTAAATACCCTTTTTAGTCCCTGACAATATTCACGAAGTCCCTTTCAGTCCCTAGCAATAAAAAAGGGATAAATTGGTCCCAGAAATAACAAAAAAAGGGCCACGTTGATCCTTCTGTTAACTCTACAGTAACGGCCCATCTAACGGTGCCCATGTGGCACGTTAGTGTGCTGACGCGGCTTGGACATCTGCCAACGTGGAAGAAGAGACGACGACGTTTTGTTGCAAATGGGTTGACAGCTTTCCAAATTTGCAAACGACGTCGTTTCTTGCAGTGAGAATGAACCCTGAAGATGAAATTCGCCCAAAATGCTCAATCGAACCCTAAACACCAAAATCCCCCAAATTGATGAAATGAACCCTAAACAGAAATAACCCCCCAAATTCTCCGGACGTTACCCCAATGTATTTTTCCTTCAATGAATTGTAATGAGTACTCAGTACTCTTGTTTTCCTAATTAATGAATAAGGATGTATTATATGGCCTATTTTATGTTGGCTGGAATCCGTCTGCATCATACATTTCTGCATACTTAAGCATGGAACGAATGTGTCAGATTGCTGCATTGGTTGTATTCTGTGTCAGTATTCTGTGTATTCAATGCCATCTCAATGTTATTTTTGTTTAAGTTTGGAATATTGCATACTTAGGCATGAAATGAATGTGTCACATTGCTGCATGGTATCACAAACCAGAATGTACAGATACAGATGCCTAAAACAAGATATTGTTGTTACAGAAGTTCCATGTTGGACATTAGTTTTGTCAATCATGCCAAAACAAGAGGGCCATTTTGGTCCCTGACAATTTGCACGAGGACCTTTTTGGTCCCTGGAAAAAATCATAGGGCCCTAATTGGTCCCTAACAAGGAAAAAATAGGCACATGACTTCATTGCTTTTCTATGCATTCCAAGTTTGCAAAACAGATGTGCAGAATGTACAGAACAGGAGTGTTGTCCAATTTGTTAAAACAGAAGTCAGACATGGATGTCCATGAAGTAAAAATAGATATGTCAGTTTAAAAACATAAAAAATGGTGAACGCAAACATTCATGAATCATCCACTAACATACTAGCTGGATTATGATACTACACTGTGACCTTTTTGGTCACTGACAAAAAGCACGGGGCCTTTATTAGTCCCTAAACAGAGAAAAATAGGCACATGACTTGATTGCTTTTATATGCAGTTCAAGTTTACAAAACAGAAGTGCATTACATCAGAAATAAGCAATGCTGTCAAATTTGCAAAACCAGAACACATGGATGTCCAAGAACTACATCATACCAGAAGACACTAAGCAATACTGACACATAATAGCTGGAACATGATTTGAGTTTCATTAAATTTCAAGACATGGATGTCTAGTAATGCATTACAAAATAAAGCCAACTGTCAGGAATCAAAAGTAAAGCCTCTAAATACAATATGGCCAGAGTTCAGAAAAAAAAAATTGACAAAAGTAAGGCCTCCAAAAACATAATGGCCACAATTTACAAAAAAAAAAAAAATCAGTCACATTATATGCAGTCCTTGTCACATTATATGGATATGTCCTTTTCACTTTCTTTGTACTGCGCCCTTGCTCTTCAGTTGGGTCATTCTTCCTGTGTTTCTTGGGACGCCCAATTGGCCTTTTCAATTTTGGAGGAAGAGGTTTGGGTTCATCAGATGAAGGCCAATAACCTTTTTGGGTTCATCAGAGGAAGAGGTTTGGGTTCATCCTTCATTCCATGCCTAAGTATGCAGAAATGTATGATGCAGACAGATTCCAACCAACACAGAATATGCCATATAATACATCCTTCTTCATTAATTAGGAAAACAAGAGTACTGAGTACTCATTACAATTCATTGAAGGAAAAATACATTGGGGTAACGTCCGAAGAATTTGGGGGATTATTTCTGTTTAGGGTTCATTTCATCAATTTGGGAATTTTGGTGTTTAGGGTTCGATTGAGCATTTTGGGCGAATTTCATCTTCAAGGTTCATTCTCATCGCAAGAAACGATGTCGTTTGCAAATTTGGAAAGCTGTCAACCCATTTGCAACAAAACGCCGTCGTCTCTTCTTCCATGTTGGCAGACGTCCAAGCCGCGTCAGCACACTAACGTGCCACATGGGCACCGTTAGATGGGCCGTTACGGTGGAGTTAACAGAAGGACCAACGTGGTCCCTTTTTTGTTATTTGAGGGACCAATTTGTCCCTTTTTTATTGCTAGGGACTGAAAAGGCATTCGTCGATATTGCCAGGGACTAAAAAGGGTATTTACTCAATTTATAAATTGCAGGCTAACCCTGATTATAAAGGTGTTTGCCACATTGCTCTCGCACAGGAGGGTCATTGCAGACCTGGAGAGGTGAGTTCTGTTAACGAAGCTAATAAAATGTTAAAATCTGAAATTTGAAACTATTCTGAATTCTGATCACTTGATATATATTGATAACAGGTGATGTTTGGTACGGACTCTCACACCACGTCAGCTGGAGCATTTGGCCAGTTTGCTACTGGAATTGGTAACACTGATGCAGCTTTTATATTGGGGACAGGGAAGCTTTTAATCAAGGCAAGTAAACACGTATCTTCATTTTATTATTTGGCAAAACATATCTGCATGTTATCCTTTATAAACTTTCATGTATCTGCATAAGGGAAGGATCCATTTACAAACTTTTTTGAATTTTTGTTACAAATTACACTATGTTCTCTCCTGGGAGAACATAGTGAAACTAGTATTCTCCAGAGAGAATATAGTGTAGTTTGTAAGAGTTTAACCTCATGTGCATAATATCCGCTATAAACTTTCACGAAGTTGTTCTATTCCAGCAACTGTCTGCGCATTTTTTTCTAATAAAATATGGAATGGCTATTTTATTGGTGTATACAGGCATTGGTGTAATACATTGTTGTTTAACTCATTAGATCACTAGAGAAAACCTATAAATAAAAAGAGAAAAAACCGGTGTACGGGCTCCCCAACTTCGCAAGAATTGGTGTGGGGTCAATTGTAGACAGTTTTACTTGTGTGAATAGATTATTTCCCAAACTAAACATGTGACTTTCCAGTCACAAAATGCAACCTTACAACTACTTCTAGGCTCGCCTTCAGACTAAACCTATAGATACTAAGATAAATTTATAAAGGGTTATTTTATTTAGTAATGCCCCAGATAATGATATTCCGTAAAATCTTGAATAAACTTTCAATATTCAATTGCTAATATAGGACTATAACTGGCTGCTATATCATTCAATAAGAAGCTTTATGCAAAAATTACAGTTCATAGATTTTGTATGAGTTCGAGTGCGTAATTAAAATGACAAAACTAATTGTTGTGGAAAGTTACTATAGAAGTGAAAGCGTCCATTCTGCTCCTCTCATATTATTTTTTCATTTTCCTATAACGCCAACACCATTCCTAATAAGACCTCCACCAGTCCACCTACTGCATATACTGTGTTGGACTTATCACTCACACTTTCATTTAAGAGTGTGCAAGGGTCGAATTAAACTGAATTTTTTGAAAAATCGAACTGAATTGGTTTAAACGGTTCGGTTTATTTCAAAACCGATTCGGTTTAGTTCGAAACCGGTTCGAGTCGACCATCTTCTGAAAAAAAGAAAAAGTCATAAATAGCGGTTTGGTTCGATTCGAAAGTGATTCGGTTTGATTCGAATACGGTTTGGTTCGATTCGAAAATGGTTCGGTTCAGTTCAGATCTTGAACTGGTTTTAAAAACCGGTTCGGTTCAGTTCAGTTCTTGAACTGGATTTAAAAACCAGTTCGGTTCATGAACTAGTTATGTAAAAACTGGTTTGGTTCATGATCTGATTTTTAAAAACCGGTTATTTTAAGTGCAATTCGGTTCGGTTCGGTTCATGATTCGGTTTAATTTTTTGGTTATTTTGCACATCCTTACTTTCATTGCTTGCAATAATACCACCCTGACAGTGACACTAACACCTGATGAAACATGCATGATCTTCTTCCCTTATTTATTTATTTTTCAAGAGCAAGCTAATGCTTAATTTTTTTGTGGCTATCAGCATTTTTGTTAATAGTACTAGTGATAGTATTATCTTCAAGAAAAGGCAGATGAATGATAAAGATGGCCTAGTTAATTTATGCTTGCAGAGTTGCAGTTGCATTTTTGTCAATATAACAGTCAGAATCCAACCTTGGTGATCCAAGCAATGAAAACACCATACACATTGTACTATAGTTGATTTGTGTTGATTTGAAAGAACTCTTGATCAGTGCATTATTTTCTTCCAACCTTTCTCTCATGTTTTTTCATACATGATATTTGTCAAAATTGTCAAACAATTACTTCGATTTACGGAGATCACAGGGGAAGGATTCTGCAAGAATAACTTTCTAGTCCTTAAAGATTTAAAAGTACATATTCGACCAAATGCATAAAGAGTGCGTTAAAGCACTATTTTGATTCATTGGATGTGCAGAAAGGTTTTCCTTTTACATGAGCTGAAATATCCCTTAGGATGAAGGTTAAAACATTTCAGCACCCCTCACATACAAGATGAATGTTAATATTTTTATTCCAAGATAAACAGCACTATCATTTTGCTTCTGCATTTAGTATTTGTTGTTATCAATCACAGAAAAACTTCCTGAATATACTTAAACTACAGGTGCCTCCAACGTTGAGATTTGTACTGGATGGTGAAATGCCCAATTATTTGCTTGCAAAGGATCTAATTTTGAATGTAGGTGATGGGTTCCTCTCGCATGTTTTTCCATTTGAATGAATTGGGGTTTATCAAAATTATGTGACACGAGTATATTATAACACTATTTTCTTGGTGGTGTTGCCTTATGAAAACACTAACCACCATTCAGATCATTGGTGAAATATCTTTGTCTGGTGCAACATATAAAGCGATGGAGTTTGCTGGGACCACTATTGAAAGTTTATCTGTATGCATACTTTTAACTCTTTCTTGTTTTCTTTCTCTATGCACAAGTATAAGATTTCTGAATTGTTGTGTTGTAGATGGATGAAAGGATGACAATATGCAACATGGTTGTAGAAGCAGGAGGGAAAAATGGTATTGTTGCTGCTGATAGAACCACATACGAGTACCTTGAGGTTGTTGGAGTTAATCAGTGCCCTTTATGTTTTTCTCAATTTCATTGTTTTTCTCTTCTCTCTGGTAGCAAGCATGTAAAATATGCTTATGCACGTGCTTAAATATACATATAGAGATACATGCAAGATGCTGAATTTTCAACAAAAAAAGATGTGATAGTTCTATAATGCTTTAAACAACCTCCTGCATGTGTTTTTGTGTATTCTCGACCCCAACTAGTTTGGGATAAAGATGTTATTGATATTGATGTGTTTTTGTGTATTCGAGTTTTGCCAATCATACTCTTATTTCACTTTATAGAGCTTTTCATCTTAATTCTTTCCCCTTTCTCTCGTTGCCAAATATTATATATTGCTTACTTGCTTTGTACAGGATAAGACATCTACACCCTATGAACCAGCTTTTAGTGATGAGAAAGCAAGGCAAGTTTTAAATTTTCTTTTGTTTGTTATTAGCTCAAACTGTTGCTTGGATATGGCATTACAATATTAGATGGACCAGAGATGATATTCTGAGTCTGCTTTGGCCTTAGATGTAATTTAAGAATATTTGTTCTTTGAAAATGTAACTTAAGATATAAGCATTTCTGATTGACCAACAGAGTAAATGTTTTATAGTGGGCTAATGCTGAGTTTCTATACTGCAAGTATTAGTAACTTAGCTGTTGAATAATGAACTTTGGTGTTTTATCAAAATTCTGCCAGCGATGAGTAATTGGGTGACTTTGAGAGCTAGTTATCTTATATTCTTATTCATTTCTCCCAATGAAACACAATCACACATTTTCAGAATAATTCATATATTTCTCCCCTTTGCTTTGTCTTATGTGACTTTTTATAATCGTTTTTCGTTTTCTTTCTTGTTGATGTGCTAGTTTTCTAGCCGAGTACAGATTTGATGTATCCAAAATGGAACCAGTGGTAGCAAAGGTAGTTCTACTTAAATTTTTTATCTTCACTTTGCCATAAAAAATTTATGAATCTTTTATTGTCAAAAATCTTTTTGCGTTTGATTGCTGATGAAATGTAATATGTATGAACCATTACACAGCCACATTCCACTGATAATCGTGCTTTGGCAAGAGATTGCAACAATGTGAAAATTGACAGAGTATACATTGGATCATGCACTGGTGGAAAGACTGAAGATTTTATGGCTGCAGCAAAAGTTTTCTTAGCTGGCGTATGTCTATTATAATTTTCTTTCTCTTTCACTTTCTTTTTAACGTGCACTCAGCATATATTTTTCGATGGAAAACCATTAATACTCTGGACTCTGGAGGGCTTGAACTAGTTACCTCTCACCATGAAGGATGTTACATAGTTAAGCCCATGCAGACACTAAAATGTTTCTGTATGTGTGGTCATAAATTTGAACTGAGGACAAACATGTTATTTCTTTTCTCCACCTGTTATGAAAGTATTCAATTAAATATTTATGATGTATAAAAGGTTTTCCAGAATATCTATGTTATAGTGATAGCCATATATTAATTTCTGCAAATGAGTTAAGTTTATCATAATACCTATACAGAATAGTGTGTTTATGTAGTTCTTATTTATTTACTTTTTTCTGCATAATAAACATTAGTTACTGTTCTTTTTGCTTTTTTATAATCTTTAACATAATGAAACCGGTTCCACTGTAGGGGGAAACTGTCAAAGTTCCTACTTTTCTTGTTCCTGCTACACAAAAGGTTTGTCAAGTTGTACTATTTCTATTAAAGAATATGAACTATATTTCCATTTTCAGAAGTGTTAATCACCAAGATCATCGATTGAGCATATCACTCAATTACAACTTTTTCAGGTTTGGATGGACTTATACACGCTTGAGGTACCTGGCTCAGGTGGCAAGACTTGTTCGCAGATATTTGAAGAAGCTGGTTGCGATCCACCTGCAAGTCCTAGCTGTGGTGCATGTTTGGGTGGCCCAAAAGACACATATGGACGCTTGAATGAACCTCAGGTAAAATTACACTTCCTCATAATCGAACTTCAATATTCAACAATCTGCTATATATATAGCTTAAAAAGAAATCTTAATTCCTCTATAATATTTGGAACTCTTGGATACATCAACTTCAATTATGAAGACCATTTATTAGTTTTAAGAGAATCAGAGCTAATCATGAAACCTGAAATGTTGTATATAGATTTCATGTGTTTTTTATTTATTTTTTCTTCATTAATATATTGTAACCCCAACTTTTTTACATGTATAACAACTTTGTGTTTTTGTTTTCATTTTGATGTAACTGATGAAAGGACTCTGATTGCAGGTCTGTGTCTCAACAACAAATCGAAATTTCCCTGGCAGGATGGGGCACATGGAAGGTCAGATATATCTTGCTTCCCCATATACTGCAGCAGCATCTGCATTAACTGGTTTCGTAACTGATCCCAGGAAGTTCTTGTAGTAAGCTACTACGTCTAAACAACAGTTTCTGCCTAGTTGGAAGAATAAAATGATGAGCTGAAATAATTTGTACGCTACAATTATGTATTCAAAGTCAAGTAGTTTCTTAGAAATTGGCTTGTATTCTAAGTCAAGGACCACAGAATTGTTACAAACAACTCTTGGAAACACTATATGCATAGGATTCTGTCGAAATTCATGTTGAACAACACCAGAATAATGCAATGTAGAAGCAATCTTAAGGTACTTCTTCTCATCTGAGTATTTCCTAAAGCACACATCCAATGGTTTATTTATTTATTTATTTATTGAAGGAAAAGTAATATTAATACATCTAACTGAACACACTTTAGTAGATTGAATCTCGATTCATTCTGTTGAAAATTATATATGAAATCTAGCATGTTAGCGCTTACTTTACCAGAACCTCCTCTTAAAACCTGATATTTTGTTCAGCTCTTGAGCAAAAAATTCCACGTAGATTACAAAGCGAAAACTAAAAAGGAATCAAATACAAAGTTCACTTTACGAAAATTAACCACATCACATATATTAAATCCTCAGTCAACTTTGAAACATTAATTTAATAATGTAATATCTAACAACATACAATCTGCAAAAACTATAAGAAAACAGAGAGATGTTCAAATATAAATATATATGATCTTGTATATGTATATGTGTATAGCGTTTATGTTGAAATTGAATTGTAGAGTCCCAGTAATTGGAGGCAAATGGGAAGTGAAACTGCGAAACTGACATGCATTAGAATGACAAAACAATAGCAAAAATAAATCAATAAAGAACGAATGAAAATTACAGTTTAGTCCTCTCCCACATTTCCTATGATCTTCTTCACGTTGGATCAACCTGGTGGCACTGTGGTTGTGGTGAGGTCACAGAAAGCTTGCATTTTCCGCCGAGGGAGTGCGGCGGCGCCTGTTCTTCTTGCCTTTATTGTCACCACCGCATACGATGGTGCACTCAATACCACAGATATTACTGAAGCATGAAAACAACCCATTATCACCGTCCGTGTGCCTCCGCGTGTGGCGGCTCGTCTTAGTGCTCGACGTCGTCGGGATGCTCGAGAACTCGCCGCGATCGATCACCGGCGGAAGCTCCGTCCGCCACCTCTCCAATTTGGACTCCAACCCTTCAACACTCTGTTCGTCCATGCTCCACCCTCCCACGGTAGAGTTCTCGCCCTCGTCGACCACCGGCCTCCTCGCCATGGCCGCAGCCACCTCCGACGGCGACGGCCCCAGCTCCGATTCAGTCAGAATAATTGGCCCCATGTTCCCCAAGTTGGACCTGCGCGGCGTCGCATATTCAAACCCACCATTCACCTTCCCAAACTGGTGCATCGGCGTACCCCTGTGAGAACCACCAAAACCCACGGCCGGGTTGAACTTGGAAACCACCGGCGAGTTCCGGAACTGCGGTTTTGGAGTGACCATAAACTGCTGCGGTGCTGCCGGAGTGGCCATATATTGCGGTGGTGCCGGAGAGTTCTTAAACTGCGGCTTCGGAGAGTTCTTCAACTGCTTCGCCGGAGAATTCTTAAACTGGTTCGGTGCCGGAGAGTTGTGAAACTGTGGTTTGGGAGAGGCTTTAACTTCATAGGTAATCTTGGTGACAGGCACGTGTCGCTCATTGGTGTTATTAGCGTTCATTTCACTTGAGGGTGCTTCAGAGACGCTATGAATGGGTGAAGGTGCTTTCTGGTGGTTATCATTATCAACAATATCAACGACGTCGTTTTGAATGGGTGGTGGTTGAACTTGAACGGGAACATCAGAGGCACTGAGTGCGGAACTTGCTTTTCCATTTTTAACCTTCCAAGGCAACACATCGCTGATAACAGAACTCGTTCCTTTTCCGCTTTTTCCGGAGACACTGCTAACCACCGACGACGAAGCCTTCGACCTTCTCTTCTTCTTATTATGGCTCCTCCCGCTTTGTCCGCTAACTTCCGAACTCGCTTTCTCCTTACTCGCCATCGCTATGCGCTGTCTCGCCACCACCTCCGACCCGATCATCGAACTGCTGTCGCTCTTCGTTCGCCGGAGCTGCTCCGGCCTCGGAGCCGCCGCGGAAAACACGTGAGGGCTGAGATGGTTGTGCTCTTCATATGCATCCTTCTCTCCCATCAAATGGCGGTACCCGACGGCGGAGGAGTTGAGCGCGTACAACGGCATGCTTCTCATGGAGCTGTCGAGGACGGCGACGCCGATGTTGAGGATCCCCTGAGGCCTGCCGGAGGGACGTCGGACCTGGAGCGCGACGAAGCGCATGCCGACGGGAGCACGGTTGTTGTGAAATGGCCTGGCAGGCGGAGGGATGAGGTTTCCGACGAGGACACGAACGGTGCCGACGTGGACGTCTTTGAACCAATGCAATGCATAGATCTCGATCATGATGGCGGAGGTATCAGAATATAAAAACTCCTCGTCGACGCGGAAGACGAACTTGTCGTTCCATGTAGGGTTGGTGTGGCCTTGAGTGTCGACACGTGTGGAGAGCTTGCGATCAGGGTGGACCCACGCCACCGCGTAGGTTCGCATGTTGCGACCCACGGAAGCCAAATCTTGTGCGGAAATGACATTCAGTTCCAACAATTGGAATGGTGCTAATATTTGAGACATTGTGTATTATATATAAATATATATATATTTAATTAACTATATGGAATTGATTCAATAAATAATCAATTGAGAAGAAGAAGAATAAGAATGAATGAATGAATGCACCCTATACCTATAGTGGAAATTGTTCTATAGGTATTGGGTGCATAGGAAAGAATGGAATGAGGTTAAGGTTGGTTGAATTTATTTGAGTTTGTAAGAACGAACGTATTTCTTGTAGAGTTTGTCAGCGGGTTTGGTTGGTTTGAGTTTTTTGATCCAAGAGAAAGAGAAGAGAGGAGAGAAATTATGATGATGACGATGGCGGGTTATGGAAGAAGGGGTGCCACTCACGGTCGTCCAGGGGGAGGACGACGAGGGAGGGCGTGACATGAAGGGCTGGGAAAACCAATTGGACACCAAACACGCCAACAAAATAACGCGTTTCCATGTCCATCCATGGATTCACTCATCTCTGTGCACTCAAACGACACCGAATCAACATTCTTTTTCTTTTCTAATGTTGGTTCTCCCCGTTCTTTTCGCTTACCCCTCTCTCTCTCTCTTTGGGGCAACACAACAGAAAACAATAACAAACAAACTGTGTGTCAAAATTATTATAACAATTAGGACATATTTTATTACAGGCCATGCCTTGTTATTTTTAGAGTGTCTAGATTTTAAGCAATTTGAATGATTGGTACAACTAGGTTTGTTAATTAGAGTTCCATTATTAGCTTTTACCTTCCTAGACGCCGGATAAATAATATGACTTTATGTTGTTTGTTTTCACAATAATTGATTTCTTTTCACAATAATCTATAAAATACTTCTTTAATTCCTCTTCTTCTTTTTTCTTAGTTGTACTACAATATATGCTTAATAGATTTCATACGAAAGAGAAGAGAGCGCATCTTGAAATATAATGGTGA
>JAVKPL010009904.1:0-40503 GCA_032173675.1 Gastrolobium villosum
CCCCCAGCTTCCATGTCTAACCTTGCTGCAGAGAATCCAAGCCCATTAACACCTGGAAATTGATCAACAAATGCTGGGGTTAATGAGAATTTTAAAAAGCTTGAGGTGTTTCCAGCTCTAAAGTGTGAAAACACAAAGTCATCCACTGTTAGTGATGCTGGTGGCTTGCATGGATACCCTGCAGGGCTTTCTGCACCCTTTAGGTCTGCTACACAGAAATCTAGGACAGAAGCAAGGGAAGTTGGTAAGAGAAAAGCAAAGATGAAAATGATACGGATTATCTTTGATGAATGGTATTGGTATGAATTGGGAATGTGGGATTAAAAGGTGTTATATAATGCATTAGTGATAAGAACTATTCATGCATATGCTTGAGCCTTTAAGATATGGTAATATATATATATATATATATATATATATACATATATAGAGAGAGAAAGAGAGAGGAGTAGGATTCTTAAACCAGTGTCAAATTTGAATTTTGACACCCCACTGAAGAGCCGTTAGAACAAAAAAGATCAACGACTCTGATTTGTAAACATACGATACCGTTGATTTTTTCTGATCTAATGGCTATTAGTTGAGGTGTCAAATTTTAAATTTGACACCTCATCTGAGAGCCATTAGATCAGAAAAAATCAACGACTCTGATTTGTAAGCATGTGATACCATTAATTTTTTTCTGATCTAATGGCTATCAGATGAGGTTTCAAATTTCAAATTTGATACCGGTGTCAAAGGATACCTATATATATATATATATATATATATATATATATATATATATATATATATATATATATAACCGTAGCTGTAAATGTGAGTCCTTCAAGGAAACTTAAAATACGTAGAACTTGACTCTAATTAGGCAATAACTTTAGGGTTTTCATTTTATCCTTTAACATAATACAACCAACTTTCCTACACACACAATATTTTATGGACCCACACATTTTAAAACAAAAAGAAAAAATATGGCACACAAAACGAAACTATATAAAATTATAGAATCACTTTCCCTACTATATAATAAATATGAAGCCGTATAACTTTTAATTACAGCAATTCATTTTCTTTTTTCTCTCTCATCAATAATTTTTCCTTGTTATGTGTGAAGTATGTGTAAGATCTAGACGTACGTACCCCTTCGCTGCGACTGCACTCTTCCTATATCGAAAGTAAAAAATCTCTCCACATGTATTAAATCTTCATTTCCAAATAAAATAAATGTAATTAAAAAAAAAAAAACATGTCATGTGTGAGATATGCATAATCTTAAAAATTTTAACCTGAAATAATGAGATATGCATGATCTTAAAAATTTTAACCTGAAATAATGAGATATGCATGATCTTACATTCAGGGGCAAACTTATGGGACTAGGGTCACCAATATCAGTTTTCATACAATTTTTTTTTTTAATAAATTCAAAGGTATCCTCCAGCCGTAACCTAAGACTAATCCCCATCGAGCACTGTCGGACTCTTTCGGGGACGGCTCTCCCAAATCCTTTTTTTTTTCATTCCCATAACTCGAACTCGAGACCTCTGGTTAAGAGGTCCAGACTCCTTACCACCTGTGTCAAAGGAGTTTGGTAGTTTTGATACATATTTTACATGATAGAGTACGTCTTTTAATTAAAAATTCCTTTTTTTAAATTTAAAATTTTAAAATATACAAATTTAAAAGATTAAAATACCTTACTTGAATCCCGTGTATGAACTAATATTCACACAAGAATTTCCCTCAATATACACTCCATGTACAAAGAAAAGTCATAAATAGAATTATAAATTTTATGAGTTTAATATTGGTATAAAAATATTTTAGTCTATCATCTAATTTTGTGCTGACATTTCATTGAATAAATTTGACTACATTAATATATATGATATTTTAAATTAATTAATTAAGATAATAATATTTCATTAAATATAATTGTAAACCTTAATAATGTAAATTAAAAATTCTTTTACATTAAGAGTGAATCAAAATTAAATTTATAATATACTACTAATATAATAAATTTTCCATTAATGGACCAAGCCTTCGTGAATTCGACTTATAAATTTTATTTATCAAGAAATTTCCTTATTACACACTTCATGTGTATTGAAAAATCATAAATAATTTCCAAATAGTTTTTCATTTTAGTATTTTACTTTTATCAAAATATAGTTATTTATTTAAAAGTAAAAGTATAAAAATATTATAAACACTCTTTTATTTTGTAGATGTCTGTCTATTATTTTTTTAAAATATTTTAGGAAAATTATACTTTTATGTTGCATGAGATTTATCTCTAATGTTACGCTCACTAAAAAAATATATATCTTTTTTTTTAATTGGTGGGTCCACTTTATTTGTCCAACAATATAAAATAACTTCTCTCTTATTATAGGAGAGAAATAAAGCCCAACATTATATTCTAAACATTATTTAAACTTAACTTTTATATTAGTTTACTTCACAGATAACGTACTATTTATTTCTAAAGGCTTTCCTTGATAAGTGCATCATGTGTGCTAGATCCGAGGTCGTTAGACTTAAACATTGAAAGTATTACTATTAATATGAAGATTTGACTTAACGTAAACTTATACGTTGATAGTATCTTTTATTAGCTTAAATTCTTCACAGATCTAGCCTTTTAATTAGCTTCACTGAAGTGATACATGTTTGATTTTGCTTAAATAAAATATTGGGTTCAAGTCCTTGTGAACGCGAAAAATTCTCATTATGAGAGCTACCCTCAATCGCATGTGGATATTCTAATCTCGAACAGAATTGTTCCATGTGAAATATACTTGTGATTTATCCAAAAATTATACTAATTTATTCATTTTTAAAAGGGTTTAATAAAAGTTATATTGTAGGACAAGTAATTGTGTTTTGTTATAGAAATTCATTTTCGTATCGTAATTTATTTATTTTTTTACTTCAAAAAATGCGGACTCCATAAAATATTGTGTGTATAGAAAGAATTTTGTGGCCATGTTACATGATAAATAGGAACCCCTTTTTAAAATCAATCTTTGTTATAAAAAAAAAATTCAATCTTAGGGGAGGTAAACAGTTTTGATTTGTGTGGCTTACTAGTAGCCCAATACAGAGCCCATAATTTCTTATCAATGTAAAGCCCATTAATTAAGTGCCATTGGCAAGTTTCCGCTCCCGTTTGGGTATAGATTCATTTCCTAAGTTTAATGATATTATATTAAATTTATACAAAAGAAAAAATGATATTATATTAATATTTTCAATTTACAATTTCATTCATCTTCATTATTTGTGTAGTTTGGAAAACTTCACGAAGGAGTTTTCGTATTAGAAAAAAAAAAAAAAAAAAAAAAACATGGATATCAATCTAACATGTGATTTATGTAAATTATACGAGTAAGTGAAATAGATCAAATCATACTTTAGTTTAAATGAGCAAGGTCTAGGTAAATTATTTTAAACTTGTCTTACCTTATTAGTATGATACAAGTCAAATTATAAGTTGCTTGATTTCTTTTTAAAAAATACAAGGTTTGGTCCGACTAACGAAGTCTAATAAACCTTTAAAAAATATACATTGCACTTTATAAATTATAGATTATAAAAGTTTATTTCATATTACACACTCATCAAAACCCAAGCCAACTTTTTTTTTCTTTTTTCTTTTTTTTTTTAATTGTGGGACTCTCCTAATTTTGTCTTTACATGAGACAAGGCTATCTGCCAATTATAAAATAGCTAAACACAACCAAAATATTGACAATTTAATTATATTATTAAAAATAAAAACCAATCAAACGAATTGAATTGTAATACAAATCAAAAAATATGGAGAATAAGGACTTGCTAAAATATTCACCAACCAACTTATATGAGAATTTTCGAAGAAAAAATAATTAAACAAATGAAGAGAAACAATTACAAAAAATAAATCTCACACATAAGCATATGCCCAACAAGCAATAACAAGGTATGTAGCATCAAACACACATAAGTCAAATAATTAACATATTTTTTTCAAAGAAAATTCTGAAAAGAGGCAATTTTTTCAAAAAAAAAAAAAAGAAAAAAAGAAAAGAAAAGAAGACAGTACAAAGAATAAGGACTTACTGTCATTTACGAAAGTCATGAGATGGTGAGCAATGGATGATTTGGAAATTATAAGAAATTCATAAGGAGGCAAAAGAGTAGCGGAAATTGGCATAAAAGAGAAGAGTGGTGGCTAAAAAATTTAGGATTAAGAAAAAATATGTTTACCAAGTAAAGACAGAAAAGATTGTGAAAAATTAGAAAAATTAAAAATAATAAGATTTTATTTTATTAAAAATAACAACATAAATACCAAGATATTATTTTATTGAAAAACAAGATATTATCTTATTAAAACAAATAATAATATATTATTTTATTAAAAAATAATAAAAATATTATTTATTAAAATATATTAGTCGGACGTACGTAGAGGCTTATACGTCAGGCGGCGTGCTAAAATACATTTATTAGATTCCCTCGTAGCATAAACAAAACGAATGTGCCAATCCTTCCTAGTCCATTGTCTGACCCTGTTAATCAAGTGAGACTCTGTAGAATGTGATTGTTTCTGCTGAAGCTGCTTAATGATATCTAAATTGTCTCCTTCAACTATCAAATGTGAAATCCTTTTATTCCATACCCTTCAAGATACCCCAAACCTCCGCATCATGGGCGCAACAATCTCCGATTCTGCAAGCATAACCTCCAAAAAAAAACAAGGCAAACAAAAACAGTGCAAAGCCGCTGACCCATATATACCCATAAGTCGATAAAGAGTTTATCCAAAAAAAAAAAAAACAGAAGGAAAGAGTTTATTGTGTGTCTTGACTAGGGGTTGCAAAAAAAATGGTTCACTCTTTACCTGACCCATAAATACCTTCTTCTTTTTTGAACTGAGTTTGAATACTGACCCACTTTTATTTGCGTCAGTTTTAGACCTGACTTGTTTTAATAATGATCCCAAAACTCGGCCCATACCCATTTTATGAAAGAAAAAAAACAGTTACATTAAAAGAAAAGTTTCAATATAAAACAATTACGTCAAAATTTTTGACGAAAAATATTTTCATCAAAATTTGTGACTAAAAACATTTCTGTAAAAAAATTTGACTGAAAATTTTTTGTGTCAAATTTTTTTACGGAATCTAAATTTCGTCAAAATATTTCACAAAAAAAACATATTCATCAAAAATTTCAACGAATCACATTTGCATTGAAAATTTTTTACGAAAAAATTTTTCATCAAAATTCTTTACATAATTCAAATTTCGGCGAAAGTTTTGATGGAAACATTTTGGTAAACTTTTTGATAAAAAAAAAAAATTCGTCAAAATTCTTAGCGAAACACATTTCAATCGAAAATTTTCGACTAAATAATTTCGTCAAATTTTTTTGATAAAAAAAACATTTCCATCAAAATTTTCAACGGAACACATTTCTATCAAAAATTTTCGTAAAAATTTTTGACAGAAAATATTTCGATAAAAAAATTTGATGAAAAAAATATCCTGTCAAAATTCTTTAGAGAATCTAAATTTCGTCGAAGATTTCGAATGAAACATTTCCCTCAAAACAATTTCTGTCGAAATTTTCGTCAGAACACATTCCTATAGAAATTTTGAGCGGAAGATATTCCGTCAAAATTTTTGACAGAATTCTTTTTCGTTTAAAACATTTGATGAAGTAAATCATTTTCGTCAAAACTTTCGACGGAAACTAAATTTCAATAGAAAAATTATTTTTGTATAAATTTTCATTAGAGTTGCTTATTTTAGAAATGTTTTTTATAAAAATTAAAAAAAGCTTTTAAGATATATAGTTTTTAAAACAAAATTATTACTTAATTAATAAAAAATTTGGCCCATTAAGTTTGACCCAATAAATTATAACCGTTGATAGACGGAAATCAACGGTTAGTATCTAAAACGACTAAACTGCAATTAAACCTAGCTAAAATTTATTGTTAGAAGTCTAATAAAAACATCACAACAAAGGCATAAAGTCTAATTAAGTAGACAAAAAACAACAGCTACATGTTTATTACCGGTAACTGAGAAACGTAAAAAGGAAACACAAACACATACACATTTTATTACTGGCATCTATTGGTGGAATTCGATGACTATGCACCTAATTAACCAAACCACACTAATCATATAAGCACTAGCTAGGAACATTGGTTTGGATAAAATAACAATTCATTAGCAAAACCTAGCCACTTCCCCCAAAAAAGCCTTTAAGCTTTTTCACTTGGGCAGGATCAAGGAATGTAGTCTTTGCCACCAAAGCAGAATCTAATTTATTGCCAAACAATGCAAAATCAACTACCTGCGTCCTAGGATTTGGGCTACTAAAAGCAACAATCACAGTGGCTCTTCCCTTACCAGCATTGACTAGAAAATGCAACAATCCTTGTGGGAAAATCATAATATCCCATTTTGTAAGTGTCTTCACAAAAACGGAATTATTTGATGATATAAACCCAGCAGTCACGTGACCTTGCACGATTATTATTAACTCAGAGGCACCTGAATGAGAGTGCATTGGGATTGCACCACCTTCTTCTATGTCTACCCTTGCTGCAGAGAATCCAAGTCCATTAACACCTGGAAATTGATCAACAAGTGCTGGTGTTATTGCACTTTTGAAAAAGTTTGAGGTGTTTCCAGCTATCAACTTAGAGAACACAAAGTCATCAACTGTTAGTGATGCTGGTGACTTGCATGGATACCCTGCAGGGTTTTCTGCACCCTTTAGGTCTGCTACACAGAAGTCAAGGATAGAAGCATTAAGGGAAGTTGGTAAGAGAAAAGCCAAGAGGAAAATGATACGAATCATCTTTGATCGATGAATGGTGTTTTGGTATGAAGCGAAAGTGGGAATGACAAGGTGTTATATAATGCTTTAATGCTAGCTATATACGTATATATGCATAAGAAATATACTTGCATGCTTCAGTAGCAATAGCTGTAATGCGACTCCTTCAAACAACTTTAATTTTAGTCAAGCTATTAATTTTTATTTTTTGAAAAATGTTTCTCCTACAATAAAAGATAAAATTATCTCATACAATTCCAAATAAAGACATTGTTTTATCCTTTTGTCGTAGGAGAAACATTAATCCTAATTTATTGTTTGTTTCTTGAATATACAAAAAAAGACAAAAGTAATTTTTCCAACAAAAAAGAAATATAGCTTGTAATTTAAATGAATACAACAAAAGTAAAAGAAAAATTATAGTTTTTAATATTATTTTTAACATTTTTTTATTGAGACAGGTTAAGTTTATAACTTTTTTGTTTATAAATTTTTACGACATCAATTATGTAGTCCATGGAGGACATTCTCAAGTATTTGTATTTCTCAAAATACATAAACAAGGTTAAACAAAAAGTTGGAAACGTATTGTTACCCTTTTTTATTGATAGTTACATATTTATTGATTGAGCAATAGTATATATATAAATACTCTTTTCATCAATGAACACTTACGCGAATCCCGCTATAAATTTATTCACCGAATAATTTTCCTTTTTTCTTTGGTAAACACCCAATAATTTCCCTTAATATACAGTCCAATATGTACAAAGAAGAGTCATTAAATATAATTTGATTAAATTAATCTAATATGATATTTTGAAATAATTAAATAACATAATAATACATCATTAAATATAATTGTAAGCTAAATAATGTAAATGTAAAATTCTTTTACATTAAGAGTGAATCAAAATTAAATTCATAATATATTACTAATATAGCAAATTTTCCATTAATGAACCAAGCCTTCGTACGTGAATTCCGCTTATTAATTTTATTTATCAAGAATTCTTTTTGGATACAATAGTGAGAATTGAACATATAACATAATACAAATTACTCAAACCCCTCTCACCACTAAATCAATTCTAGTGGCTTAAGAGTTTTTCTTATTACACCATAAGGGTGTATTAAAAATCATAAATAGTTTTATTATGGAAAATTAGATTTAATTGGTCTATATTATTATACGATGAGGTTTTTTATTTTTATTATTTTTATTTTTGATAGATACTAATCGCTGTAGTCCTAATGGGCCAGATTAATTCGATTTTGAGTTTGAACGTTTCCATTCTCTCCAATAACTGTGACTTTGAAGAATCAAACCTACATACTACCCTTCAAAATCTTGGAAATTAGTTGAGACGCCACTAAACCAACGACTCATGACGGAGGTTTTTCATTTGTGGTTGACTTTTATCCAAATATAATTATTTATTTAAAATAATAATATAAAAAGTTATGAACACTCTTTTATATTGTAGTTATGATAATTGCCTTCAAGCCTGTCTATTATTATTATTTATTTAAATATTATACTCTATAATATTTAAACATAACTTTTTTGGTTATTTTACTTCACAGATAATTTTAAATAGTATTTATTTCTTAAGGCATTCCTCAATGCATGCATTATCTGTGCTAGATCCGATGCCCCCTAATAAAGTGGCTTAAAGAGAGGAGGGAAGGAAATGCAGACAACGGATCTATCGGCACCGATTTTATTTTTATTTTTTTCTTAAAAAAAAGCCGGCTAGGGTTGACTAAAACTCTCCATTTCAATACATTTACAAATTATCAATACAAAATAATTATTAAACATAACTGGATGCACATGCAACTAGTGTTTAGGAAAAATAAACTCATATATAACACTATAATTTTATATGAAAATTAATTTTTTCACTAATTGAATAATCACTTACAATCAACATATGCTTTATAATTAGTTCCCTTTCTTATTTGTGGTATTTTTTATCTACTTTGTAATACTTTAATATGAATTTTTGGGTGTTAATTGTTTTGCAAAGGATGTCGTGGAGCTATATTTGTTTTTTGTTCATTTTTCTCTGTTAAATTATTCAAAAAAAAAATTAATTATCTAAAAAGATTAGTTTAGAATCTCTTAAGTCTGCTTTTTGTTTTAGTATATTTTAAATTTTTCTTTTTTTTTTCTTAGAGAACTTATTGATTACGTCAGACTTACGTCACGCTTTTTTAATATGAAAGTACGTTATAAATCAGTTTGGATAATAAGAAATACATCGTCATCTATAATTTATTGACTATATAATAAGTAAAGTTACATATTATGGATTAGTTTACTTAAAGATTATATTTATTTTATCTTTCTATAAATTTTTATTAATTTTTACTAAAGTTATTAATGTCGTTAGATTAATATTTAACTAAATTTTTGCGAAATTTTTTTTTTATATTAGATGATGAATTGATTTTAAATAAATAATTTATTATATATATAATATTCATAATTGCGAGATAGATAAGATGAGAGTTTTAATACTTTTTTGTAAGGTAGGATTAATTCGTACCCATTTGTGATTGGATACCTGATGATTTATAAATAAAAATAAAAGGTTAAAGATAGGTGAAATTTCTTGTGCTTCCGCTCTATTATTAAACATTGAAATTAAAGTGTTGATAGATTTTTATTTAGAAACTTAAACATTGAAATTCTGATAGTATTGCTATTTATATGAAGATTTGATTTAACTTAAACTTATACATTGATGGAATCTTTTATTTATTTAAAATTCTTAACTCATAATTTTTATTCTTTTATATCTTGGCATTTATTTTTATTGTATACTATTTTTTTTAAAAACTAAATATCATTTTTGGTCCTCGGCAAATTTTACGATGTCTGTTTTAGTCCCTAGCAAATAAAAAGGTTATTTATGATCCATAAGAAATTCAAAATGAACTAATTTAGTTGAAATCGTGGTCCCTCACAAATTCAAAAAAAATCCACATTAGTCCCTCAAAAGAACTAAAATAGGTCCACTTTGAATTTCTTAGGGATCACGAATGGTCTTTTTACTTGCTAGGGACGGAAGCGAGCATCAAAAAATTTGATGAGTACCAAAAAGGATATTTATTTTTTTAAAATTAATCTCAAGAAAGGAAAACAGTTTTGAACTGTGTGGCTTACTACTGGCCCAATACGGAACCCATAATTTCTTATCAAAGTAAAGCCAACTAAGTACAATTGACATCCCACTTCAAAAGGCCCAGTTCAAACCCATTCGGTATATGGCAAGTTTCCGCTACCGTTTGGGTATAAATTCGTTTCCTTAAAAAGTTTAATGATATTGTCCCTGTCAATAAATTTATCTCTGTCAATGATATTGTGTTAATACTTTCAATTTACAATTACATTCATCTTCATTATTTATGTTATCTGAAAAAAAAAATAAAAACATGGATATCAATCCCACATGTAATTTCGGTAAGCTATACGAATAAAGTATTTACCTGAAAATAGAAAAAGAAACAAACAAGTAAAGAGTTTATTATGTGTACTCTCGAAAATTTTATATTTCTGTTGCTTGACTGTATTGGATACAGTCAAAATTGCACATCCAGATGGTCCATATATCCAATATTGTTAAAATCGAGACCTTAAGTAAAATTGAAAGGGAATTAAAAAATCGTAAAACGTAAAATCGTAATGTAAAAAAATCGTAAAAATAGTATAAACGTAAAAATGTTTGAAATATTAGTAAAATCGTTCTGATGAAAAAAAAATCATAAAAACGTAAAATCATAATAATAAATCGATATTTTAACAACAAAATACATGTATGATAAAAAGTTGACTATGTATCAATCGCTTGTTGGAATTTGTTAGTGTTTGACATCCACACACGTTTTTTCTATAAATACAACATGTCCATGCTTCCTTGCCTATTACCGTGTTTTCTCTGTAAAAGCTGACTACTTGGCACTCCCATGGCTGTGATTTCGCTTTTTAACTTTAATTTTCCACTATCAATAAAATCATACACTACAAGAAAGTCGATTTTTCACGTCGGTTTAGCAATGGTGGTTCAATTAAACCGCCTCAGATTGTTTACTTTTTCGCACTTCTCCCATTACAGTTTCGCCTCACTTTAATACATCATCTCACTTTCATCTTTCTGGTCTATCTTCTCAGCCCCAAGGATCCGTTAAACAAAAAGGTTCTTTGTTTTCCTCACATTTCCGCCATTGTTTTCATTCATCGTTCAACGAAGATCTCCTTTCTCTGCCGCCATTGCCTCCGATCAATTCATCAAAGTTAGGCACACAACGCTTATCATTTGCCCCCTAAAAAATCCTTACCACCGCCAAGGTAAATTGATTTATATTTCCCCCCCTTTAGATTAGGTTTTTATTTTTGCTGAGAAATTTGGCTATATCTGTTCGAATTTGAATCATTCACCTCTACCATTGTCAATTTTCCTAACGTATGATATGAAATCCGCATAGTTAATCACAAGATCCTGATTTCCTCAACTTCATCGCGCTTTCAAAATTCCAGTCCACTGAGTTGATGATTCTTTATTTGCATTGGCTGAATCGCTATGGTAAGCAACAAGTTAGTATTGGTATTTGCCTTTATTAAATTTTCTCGTCTTCATTCTTCCCCTATCTCGATTTATTTGAGAGTATTGGTACATTTTCCTTATTTCTAATTCTCAATTAAAAAGAAAATCTGGCTGAATCCCCATGCTAAGCAATAAGTAGATACAGAGACTGTTCTCAGATCTGCTAATAACATTACATTGATGAGGGGGATAACATAATTGTAGAGATTATTTCGGGGCTTAGGGCAGAGTGGGCAGAGACTGTTCTGTGCTCTGATTGTATTTTCTTGATGCATTTCAATATTTTCATCTACTCATAATCTGTGTTCTCTAACTAGTATTTCCTCTTCCATTGTAAGGGAGGTTTCCTCCTTGAATACCATTTTTCAGTAATATCAGTTCCCATCATAATTGCTATGACTTCTATGGTCTATCAAGAAAACAATAAAATAAATTTCAAAATGAATATGTGGTGGGGATAGGACCTAGAAAATTTGGCTATTTTGGAAGTTGTTGGTCATTGGTGAGAGAATGGGTGCTTTCTTTGAAGATGCTAACTTCTGAGTATTATTATTTGGTGCAATTTATTTTTTCTCTGAGGATTCATTTCCTTAAGGATGAGCTAATTTTAAAAAGACTATAAACACAACATTTAGGTTTCAAAATGAGACTGACTACAATTGCTCACTGAACAATTTTTTCTTGATATAAAAAGAGGTTATTTTTCTGTATAAGTTCATTATCAAAAATTTGTTGTTTGTAATGCTACCTCTACTGTAGTACATTTCATCACCTGTATATTTTAACTGGTTGAACTTATTCTTTTACTTGCCACTACTACATGAATTTTGAACTATGAACATATTTGCAGTATAATTGTTGAAGCATGTAACAATGCCCATTGCCTTATCTAATAATCAAACTACAAAACATAAGAAGATTTGATATTTTTAAATGTTTTCTAAATATCTTTGTACCTTGGTAAAGTGGCTGTGAAGAATGGTAAGAAATTTGAGAATGAAGTGAAATAGGGGATTGACTTGACATCTGAGCATGAAAGGTATTTTTGTTAATTTGTGTTTTAAAGTTCTTGTTCTTATTGACTTGAGGAAAATGATATCTAGTGGGCATGGTGTTTAAGCAGATACCTTATAGATGTGGATACAGATGAACATTACCAACCAAATATTTCTATTGGGATACTTGATGTGGCTCTTAGACAGATTATGTGAAGGCTCTCTGCCTGAATCAGTAGCATAATGACTTCTCATACTTCTTTGCTGATAACCTGTTTTAGTACAATGGTCAAATATTTTGTACAGGGAAGATGAACCTCGAGGATTTCACATTGGGTTTGTCAGTCAATACTCATCTATTATGCAATCTCCTTTTTTCCCCCTTTCGGTCATTTTGTTTGCTCTTTTTGTCAGGTGTTCAGGATAAAGGCAGGCCTGTTGCTGGTTTGGTGATATCACCTTTTCAATTTTCCTTTAGCATGAATCTTATTTTGTAACCTCAAAGGGGTAAAATGAAATCACAAAAATGGTTCCTTTATTTATTTATTTAATTTTTATGCAGTTCATGTATCTTGTGTTTGAATTAGTGGCCATTTTAGGGGTGAGCCAGAATGATTGATTTTGTAATCTATTTTGTAATGAAGCTCAATTCACATTTTCATTTGGTTATATAAGGGATAACCATGAAGTAAATTACAGGTAGCATTAGTAGGATGTGTATTATGTTTTAAAGTTAAAAAACCAGAGAACTGATCGGACTATTGCTTTGCTGAATCAGTATTAGTTTTTCTCGGTAACCACAATTCTAACTTATTGTTGTTGATGCTGTAAGAAATTGACCATTCAAGTTAACTTTTAACACTCAAATGTTCTGGTAGGATTAAGTCTTATAAAATGAACGGTTGCAAAACTTTTACTTGTATGTTGTTGGCATGCCTTTCTAGGCCATTTGGCTAAGATCAAGTATGTTGTTGGCATATGATGACGCATCAAATGTCGTACATGCCTAGGGCTGAATAGTGTTGTCGTACATACTATTGAAAGAATGTTGAGTTTTCTAAATCTAATCAAATTATTATTTTGAATTTTGTATTGTTAATTTCCTCTGTTAGCTATTTTATTGTTCAACATTATTTATTGCTTTCCTTTTTTAAACTGGACATTGGTTGCTTTCTTGATATATCCCATTGGGATAAGGCTTTTCAAGTCTTAGAAAAGACATTATGCTCGATGACCCTTAGATGATAAAAATATTGCAAGCAATGGATCTACTAACTTTGAATTTGGCAAATGCAGATCATTTTGGTAATGGCTGGAGATGGGATGTCCTTTAATGTCAAAAACCCCAAAAAGGTAAATAATTAGAATTGATTAACCATATGCTTATATATATATATATATATATATATATATATATATATGTGTATATATATAATAATAATAATAATAATAATATATATGTCTATTGATGATATAATAATATATATGTCTATTGATGTCTACATAATATATATATACATATATGTCTATTGATATATATATACTCTGTGTGTGTCTATCGAAGCTTCTCGAATGGTACATCCAAATCACTATGCAATAGAAGCTTCATTCTGTGGGAGAAATCGACGCAGCGCCGACCCAAATCGTTGCACTCCTTCACGGTGGCCACAACCGAAGAAACCAACCTGGAGAGCGATGGGTTCTGCTGGAATCACAGTTATTGGCGGCGATTAAATGAGAGTGGAGCTCTTCTAGCTTGTTCAGAATGAGTTCCCATTTTCCGGCAAAGAGCTTGATCAAGTGTTAGAGAGAGAGAGAGCAAGGAGCAGATAAGCTCGACAGCTCGTCGGAGGCGAGAAGCTCCGGTTGGTGCCTTTGCCATATTTGACTTTCCGGCGAATTCTTCATCACCTATTTCCATTCTCAGTGGCTATTAAGAAAACCCATTACTGATGAAGCATGAACAAATATTCCAGTGTAATTTTTTTTTCTTTAAATTAAAATCTACGGCGGTTTAAAACGCCTTAGAATCACCGTCATAGATTCTGCATCGGTTATTCCGACGGTCACCCAAACCGACCTGAAAAAATTTAGTGGCCCAATTTCGCCGACAGTTGTTCAATCGACGTTGAGTATTGTAAAGGCGGTTTAAACAGCCACTAGGTATTAAATAAACCGCCATGAAAACCCGCTTTTCCTGTAGTGATATATGTACTTTTAATTTAAAAAAATAAAATAAAATTCCTTCCTTCTTCGCCGATTTGTTTCTTTTGAGAGAGAATAAGAGATTGGATCGAGATATCAACAAGAGAAGAAACGATTATAGCTGATGGTGTAAATAGATGAGGGAGAAGAGGAAATAAAAAGAAAAGAAAAAATTGAGAAAGGAAAACAGATGAGGGAGAAGATGAAAGAAGGAATTTTTTTTTTGAGAAAGTGGAGTCACATGACATTTATATTTGAGATTTCAAGAGCCGTTAGATCTTATTAAATCAAGGGCCCAAATGCGTGGTTAAACTTACGTGTTAAACTAAAAAGTTTGATACTCCAACCTAACTGTTATTTTTTCGTTAATTTGAGAGTTATAATGTTTGGATCATATTTATTAATTAATTAATAATTTTTAATAAATTATAACTGTTAATTAACGAACTATTAAGATTTAATGTAAGTTTGATATTGGTGTCAAATGGAATATTTTCAACTTATTTTTTCTCAGTTTAATCAATGAAATTGTTTATTGAACACTTATTAAAATTATCATTGTGGTTATGTTGCAAGATTAAGAGTAAGAAAACAATTTATAAATGTATAATAGAATAGTATTTTTACGGCATTATAATAATGTATATTTTTATAAAATAGTATGTCTTTTTTCGAATTTATTAAATGTAACTTAAAAAGTCACTTAGGTAGATTGAATATTACTCATTTTTTGTTATAAAGTAAATTCATAAGTCACACACATATACATGGGGTAGGATCCTTTGACACTTGTGACAAATTTTAGAAATTTGATATCTCATCTGAGAGTTGTTAGATCAAAAAAGATCAATAGTGTCACATATGCTTACAAATCAGAGTTGTTGATTTTTTTTATCTAATGGCTCTCAAATAATGTGTCAAATTTCAAATTTAACACTGTTGTTAAAAGATCGTACCGCTATATATATATATATATAGGGGAATGATCCATTTGCAAACTTTTTTTACAAATACACTAAGTTCTCCCGGGAGAAGACTATGTTCCCCCGAGAGAAGATAGTGTGACCCAATGTTCTCCTAGGAGAAGATAGTGTAGTTTGTAAAAAAAAAAAAAAAAAGCTATAAATATAACACTCCCTATATATATATGGTAAAATTATTTCTGGAGCCGCTTTACGTACAATAATGACAGGTGTATAGTTATGATTCCCCACATTTAATGCTTTCATCATTTGTATTGATATGATTCCTCATATTTAATGCTTTCACGTATATATATGGCATGTATTTAATTACCGAACGTACAACAGCTGCAGAAATATAAACTCCTATATATAATATATATATGTGTGAGAGAGGTAAGATTTTTTGAGATCCGTGTGAAACAAAAAATGTGCAATGGATAACACCACCAGGACCAATGTCTAATTAAGTAGACAAAAACAACAGCTACATGTTTATTACTGGCAACTGATAAACGTAAAAAGGAAAACAAACACACACGTTTTATTACTGGCATTTATTGGTGGAATTCGATGACTACGCACCTAATTAACCAAACCATATACAAATCTATATAAACACTAGGAACATTGGTTTGGATAAAATAGCAATTCATTAGCAAACCTAGCCACTTCCCCCAAAAAAGCCTTTAAGCTTTTTCACTTGGGCAGGATCAAGGAAAGTAGTCCTTGAAACCAAAGCAGAATCTAAATTATTGCCAAACAATGCAAGATCAAGGATCTGCGACCCAGGATTTGGGCTACTAAAACTGAGAATCGAAGTGGCTCTTCCCCTACCAGCATTGATTTGAAAATGCAACAATCCTTGTGGGAAAATCATAATATCCCCTTTTGAAAGTGTCTTCACAAAAACGGAATTATCTGATGATATAAACCCAGCAGTTATGTGACCTTGCACCATTATTATTAACTCAGAGGCACCTGAATGAGAGTGCATTGGGATTACACCACCTTCTTCTATGTCTAACCTTGCCACAGAGAATCCAAGCCCATTAACACCTGGAAATTGATCAACAAATGCTGGTGTTAATGCACCTTTGAAAAAGTTTGAGGTGTTTCCAGCTATGAAGTTAGAAAACACAAAGTCATCAACTGTTAGTGATGCTGGTGACTTGCATGGATACCCTGAAGGGTTTTCTGCACCCTTTAGGTCTGCTACACAAAAGTCTAGGATAGAAGCATTAAGGGAAGTTGGTAAGAGAAAAGCCAAGAGGAAAATGATACTAATCATCTTTGATGAATGGTTTTCGTATGAAGGGAACGTGGGAATGACAAGGTGTTATATAATGCTTTAATGCTATACGTATATATAGGATCTATACGTGCATGCATGCTTCAGCTTGAGCCTGAAGTTTTGGTACTTCAGTAGCAGTAGCTGTAAATGCGAGTCAATCAAGCAACTTTAATTTGAGTCAAGCTAATTTTTAGTGGGTTTTATAATTCTAATGTTGAATGAGAATTGAAATCTCATATTTATAGAGATAAAAAGCATGTGGGGCCTATTTGTTAGAAAAAATTATATGTAGGACTCATGCCAGCACGAAAATCGAAGGGTGTGTTGGAAAAAATTAATTCTCATATTGAATGAGAATTATAAAACCTATTTTTATTTTGGGAAAAATGTTTCTCTATAGTAGCAAATAAATTATTTCCAACATTCTAAAAAGATATCATTTTGGGATTTAGAGAAAAAACTTCATGATATTTAAAAAAAAATAAAAATTATTTTGTATCATGCATGAATTTTACTAAAATAGCTTATTTATTTTCTCAAACTCCAAAATGATGTCATTTTTGAATTATAAAAGATAATTTTATCTTTGTGAATGGAGAAAAATTAATGTCATTTTATTTTTATTTTCTTTAACATACCAAAAACACAAAAATAATCTGTAATTTGTCCAACAAAAAAGAAATATAGTTTGTGATTTTAATGGATACAAGAAAAGTAAAAGAAATTTTTAACATTTTTTTTATTAATACATAGTTACATATTTATTGATTGAGCAATAGTAGATATATAAATAATATTTTCATCAATGAACGCTTACGTGATTCCCCCGTATAAATTTATTCACCAAAGAATTTCCCTTAATATACACTCCATGCATGTACAAAGAAAAGCCATCAATAGTTTTAGGGGGTTGATATTTATTATATTTATCTCTTTCACACATAAGAGTGAATGAGACTCTGTAGGATCAAGCGCCCCCTGCATTTTTTATATATGTATAACAGATAGATAAAAATATCTTCTACAACGTGAGAAACATTAATCACATAATTTTATAATTGATTCGATATATGATTTTAATATTGATGAAATGCGGGCATAAAAATATTTTAATTAGTCTATCATCTAAATTTGTGAATGGCCGGCTTGACTCAGTGGTAAGCATGCTTACCGTGATATCCAAGGTCCCGGCTTCGACTCGGCCTCTCCGCAAAAGCGGGGTAAGGCTTGACTCGTATGTCTTTCCCCAGACACTCATGAGTGGGTATTGAACTGGGTCGGCCCTTTTTTATCATCTAAATTTGTGTTGACATATCATTGAATAGATATATTAATATAATATTTTGAATTAATTAAATAATAAAATAATACATTAGTAAATATAACTGTAAAGCTTAATAATGAAAAAGTAAAATTCTTTTACATAAAGAGTGAATCAAAATAAACAAAGCCTTCAAGAATTCCGCTTATAAATTTTATTTATCAAGAATTTTCCTTATTACACACTTCATGTGTATTAAAAATCATAAATACTTTAATATCCAAAAAAAAAATCATAAATACTTTTATTAAGGAGAATTAGATGTAATTAGTCGATATATTATTATAAAAATAGGTTTTATATTATTTTATGTTTGATTGGTATCAATCGATGTCTGAAGTTCAAATAGATCCAATTAATTGGGTTTCGGGTTTGAATGTCTTTATCATTTTACAAGAGTTAGAATTTTCAGGAATCGAACTTACTACACTTTAGGAAAATTAAATTTAAGACCTAACCGGGATTCTATAAGTATATGTGTATAACTCTTGTAGGAGGTTTTTCATTTTAACGTTTCACTTTTATCAAAATATAAATACTTATTTAAAATAAAACTATAAAAAATTATAAGCACTCTTTATATTGTACTTATAAGTTATAATAATTGACTTCAGGCCTATCTATTATTTAAAATAAGATGAAGGTTATAGTTACAATCTTTTTTTTACAACCTCTTACAACCATATTTTATTACCGTTGATTTCCGTCAATCAACGGTTATCATTTATTGTGAATTAATAATTAATTAATGAGTTTAATTTGCTAAAATGATAACCGTTGATTGATGGAAATCAACGGTGATAAGGTATGGTGGTAAGAGGTTGTAAAAAAAAGATTGTGTATTCCAAAAAAAAAAAAAAGATTGTAAGTATAACCTTCCCCTTAAAATAAATGTATAAAAAATATAAAAATAAATTTTTTATATTATTTTAGTTCATAGATAAAATAGTATTTATTTCTTAAGGCATTCCTTAATATATGCATTATGTATGATAGATCCGAAGGCCCCTAAAAAAGTGGCTTAGAGAAAGGAGGGAAGGAAATGCAGACAACAGATCGGTACCAATTAATATTTTTTATTTTTTATTTTAAAAAGTCGGATAGGGTTGACTAAAACTCTCCATTTCAATACATATACAAATTATCAATACGAAATAATTATTAAACACAACTGGATGCATAAGTAGTATTTAGGAAAAATAAACTCATATATAACAATATAATTATATAATTGCATGTATATGAAAATTAATCTTTTCACTCATTGAATAATCATTTATCATCAACATGCTTTATAATTAGTTCCATCTCTTATTTGTGGTACTTTTTCTTTACTTTGCAATACTTTAACGGGAAAAGTTATACTTACTACCTCTTACTACTAAATCTTAACCGTTGATTTCCGTCAATCTAACAGTTGTAATTTATTGAAAATCAATAATTAATTAATAAGTATGATTCATCCATAAATTACAACAGTTAGATTGACGGAAATCAACGGGAAAGATTTGGTAGTAAGAGGTGGTAAGAAAAATAAGTAGTAAGTATAACCTTTCTCTACTTTAATATAAATGTTTGGGTGTTTCTTTTGCAAAGGTTGTCATGGAGATATCTTTGTTTTTTGTTTCTTTTTCTCTGATAAATTATTCAAATTTTAAATTTTTCTTAATTATATATAAGGTATAGTTTAGATTAAGTCTGATTTTTGTTTTAGTATATTTTAAATTTTTACCATTTTTTCTCATAGAACTAATTATGTCACACTTTTTATATAAAAATGCGTTATAAATCAGTTTGGATAATAAAAAATGGATAAAGTATGTGTCATTTTAAAGGATGTAAAGTTGTGTCATTTTAAGATAGAGAGAAAGAGATAGATAAAGGAAGAGAGAGTTGACAAAAAAATAAAGATGTGGATCCCACTTCTTTGTGAGAGTGAAAAGATATAAGTTGTCATTTAAAAGGATAAACATTTTTCCCGCATCTATAGTTATTGACTATAAGTAAAGTTACATATTATGGATTAGTTTTACTTAAAGATTATATTTATTTTCTCTTTCAATAAATTTTTATTATTTTTTTTACTAAAACTATAAGTGTCGTTAGATTATTTTTTAATTCAATTTTTTGTGATAATTATTTTATAGTAGATGATGAATTAATTTTAAATTTATCATTTATTTATATATATATATATATATATATATATATATAAGTGTGTGATAGGATAGGATGTGCATTTAATATTTTTTCAAGACATCGCATACCAGATGATTTATATACATATTGAAATTAAAGTGTTGTTAGATTTTATTTAGAAACTTAAAAATTGAAATTCTGATAGTATTACTCTCAAGGGCGGACCCAATAGAGGGGCGTGGGTCGGCGATCGTCCCTCCTTAAACTTTCATAAGTCTTAATAATTAGCCCCTCTCAAGCAAATATTCATAATAATTAATTCTTTTTATTAATATTAATAATATTTATAACTTTAATATTTATGTTTGTTCCCTTTGGTAAAAAATTCTGGATCCGTCACTTACTCTTAATATGAAGATTTGATTTAACGTAAACTTACACATTGATAGTATCTTTTATTAATTTAAATTCTTCACTCAAAATTTTTGTACCTTTGGATCTGGCCGTTTAGTTTTATTGCGTACTTTTTTATTTTATTTTTTAATCAATCTTAAGAAAGGAAAACAGTTTTGTGGCTTACTACCAGCCCAACACAGAGCCCATACTTTCTTAACAAGTTATTTGCATATGGCCTAGCTTTGGATAGAATCCCGATTGCATGTGTCCATGTGATGCTTTTATTTTATCAATCCTTTTCCAAAGTAAACGATAATGATTTTCCAAAAAAAAAAAAAAAGTAAACGATAATAATAAAAAAGTAAGTTGGAGTAATTGAGGTCCTTCCTTAATCAGGGCAAAACTGTACTTTTAAAGTAGGAGTAAGGAAGCATATAAGCACTACAAAGAGGAGATCATTTTTTATACATCTGTAGTAGATATATCTGTTATTCAACAAGTGATACTTGGATAAAAAAACATTTTTCTCTCATTTCTATAAAATATGATAGTCATTTTTTTTCTATTGAATTGATGCACGGAATGAATGGTACAACAATAGTACGATATATATTTCCCACACAAAGAGTGATAAAGAGTATGGAAAAGGGACAAAATGTCCTGAAGTTTCAAAATGCATATTTTCATTACATTTTTTCTCTCTTTTATCAAAAAAAGTTGTTTATTGAAAAATTATTCAAATATTATTATGGTCAGATCTTGCAAGATCAAGAGTAAGAAAACAATTTATAAATGTATAATAGAATAATACATTTACGGCATTATAATAAAATACATTTTTATATATAGTATGAATTTCTTTTTTTTAGAGAGGTTATACTTATAATTTATATTTCTGTATAATGTCTTATAATAATTCTTTTTATACTTGGATCAAAATCAAATTAATGACTCTTACTTAATATTATTTTATAACTGTTGATTTAAATTTGATCCAAAAATAAATAATATGATTGTAAAAGAATAAGTTATAAATATAGGGTTTAAAGTTTCTAAAATTACTTTAGATAACGTTATCTGATATTCACCAAAATATACACATAAAAGTATGTGAACTCATATTTTCTTTTTCTCTTTATAGAGTTTAAACTTTTCTCTAATTTATTTTTATATTTATTCGGGTGAATATTAGATAAAGTTATCAAAATTAACTTTAGAAACTTTAAACCCTTAAATATAACCTCTCACTTTCTTTTTAATTTATTAAAAGTAAGTTAAAAAAATTAAAAGATGAAAAGTCAAAAAAGATATAATTGAAAACCATGTCTAGATTCATTTATTACATAGTCACATAGGTTGATTGTATGTTCCTCCTTTTTGTTTGTTATAAAATCAACCCTTTGTAGTGAAATTTACACACAGTAAATCCATGAGACACACACACATATATATATATATATATATAGCATGAGTTTCATTTTATATCAATGTAAGATTAATAAGTTTTACGTTACACCTCAACTGTTAATTTTCGTTCATCCAACGTTTATAATTTAGGAAGTCATATGAATTAATTAATATCAATTAATCATTAATTACACTACAAATATTAATCACGATTTCCGTCCATCAACGATTGAAATGTGGTAATAAGTCTTTCGCTGGTGTAAAAAGAATTTGTACCATATATATATATATATAGGATCCATTGACATCAGTGTCAAATTTCAATTTTGACATATCATCTGATAGCCGTTAGATCAAAAAATTCGTTGATATTTTTTGATCTAACGGCTATCAGATGAGATATCAAAATTGAAATTTGACACCAATGTCAAAGGATCCTATATATATATATATATATGAGTGAGGATATTCTAACTACCAAAAATCCTTACTACCCATCACATCACCATTGGATCAAAGAGAGAGTGTTAAAAAGTTTTTGAAGAAAGAGAAAATGTTAATCTAATGATAATTAGATAGGTAGTAAATTGGTAGTGGAAAATTTTGGTAGTGAGAATATCCCTCCTCTATATATATATATATATATATATATATATATGATCCTTTGACACCGGTGTCAAATTTGAAGTTTGACATCACATCTGAGAGGCGTTAGATAAAAAAAGATCAATGGCGTCACATGCTTACAAATCAGAGCCGTTGATCTTTTTTGATCTGACGGCTCTCATATGAGTGTCAAACTTCAAATTTAACACCGGTGTATATATATATATATATATATATATATATATATATATATATATATAAACACAGTATGCATCAACCTGGGAGATTGGAAATTAAGATTCTCCAGCGACATTAATTGCCAAAACCCTTCAAAACAAAGCTACCCTCAAATCTTAATCACATTTAGTTTTGGAACAGAAAAATGGAAACTAAAATCAACACGCAAATTTATTACTCCACATTGGCACAAGGAATTCACCTAGACCAAGTCTAATGAATTGAAACAACACGAGGAATAATGGACAGATCAGCACAACAATAATAATTCATAAGCATAAATCTAGCCGCTGCCACCAAGAACACCCTTAAGCTTCTTCACTAGTGCAGGATCAAGGAAAGTAGTCTTTGTCACTAAAGGAGTAGGGAAGTTGCTAGCAAACAATGCAAAATCAAGTATCTGAAGGCCTGGGTTTGCACTGCTGAAAACAGCAAAAGCAACAGCATTTGTCTTACCAGCAGCTATTTGAAAATGCAACAAACCTTGTGGGAAAACCATAAGCTCTCCCTTCTTCAGTGTCTTTATATAAACAGAGTTAGCTGATGATATAAACCCTGCTGTTATATGACCTTGCTTCACTATCAGTAGTTCATTGGCACCAGGATGAGTGTGCAATGGGATAACACCACCAGGACCAATGTCTAACCTTGCTGCTGATAAATCAAGACCATTAACACCTGGGAATTGACCAACAAATGCAGGGGTTACAGCAGCTTTGATTAAATTTGAGATGTTTCCAGCTTCAGTTAAGCCAGAAAACACAAAGTCATCTGAA
The DNA here is from genome assembly GCA_032173675.1 of Gastrolobium villosum. Taxonomy (NCBI): domain Eukaryota; kingdom Viridiplantae; phylum Streptophyta; class Magnoliopsida; order Fabales; family Fabaceae; genus Gastrolobium; species Gastrolobium villosum. Next base: position 23,801 of record JAVKPL010009904.1, read on the forward strand.
GTTACTGTAGCAGGTTTCATGCATGGAAATCCTGCAGGGCCTTCTGAACCCTTGAGGTCTGCTACACAAAAGTCTTGGACAGAAGCATGGGAAGTAGTGGATAAGAGAAGAGAAAGAAGGAAAACTATGTGAAGCATCTTGGTCCTATAAGAATTTTGGCTTGAATGGTGGGAATGTAAGATTGTGTAGCTATATAATGCTATTGTTATATTATATATAGGAACTTTTCTTGCAAGTTGGAGGCTTAAGATATTTTCATGCAATGAGTAATGACAATTTGCCAACTGCAACATGGGAGCCATGATAACAACCTATGGATTGTAAAGAAAATTCCTGCTGATAAGGTCCCCCCAGTTGAATTAGACAGAGAAAAAAGAGAGTCATTTTCATAATTAAACCATTTGGTGAGTAAATAAGGCACTAATTAGATAGGTACGTAGGGAATATATTTAGGTACTAAAGTCAAAGTTTCTGTCTTAGTGAAAAAGGTTTATATTAATTCTGAAGGGTCATTGGTAGTAATTATAACATATCAGTCAATGTACAATTGTACATCATGTTGAGATAACCACCACATTTTTGTCATGTTTGTCAATCAGGTAATTATTATAAAGTTCACAGACAAAGCAATTATTTTCCTTAATTTTGTCGAATAAGGAGATAATTTCAAAGCTCTAAAAGAAAAATTATTACATAATGACCTGAAAAGGAAACTAATTAGGATGTGGTCCAACATCACATGGGAAGAATATGAAGCTCATACGCAGACATTTTGACAGCTAAAAGCAATACTGTTCTTTCAATAGGAATCATGTAAATTTGTGGATAAGAGGAAAGCCATTCCAGCTAAGATATCTTATCAGTATCATTCTGTATACACGACCTTATATTGAATCATATATCAAAGGACTAGTCTGTTAAGTTTAGACTTTCAACTGTTAACAGAAGGCCCAAAAAAAATACTGCAAAATTAAGAACCCCTTCGGATAGTTTTAACATGGAGACAAGCATCTTATTGAAGTTTCTTGTTCACTAACCATTCTAACATTAGTCCCAATACAGGGACTAAAATGTAATTAAACGTAAATTTTATTGAGAGAAATCTAATAAAAACATGGCAACAAAGGCAAAATGTGTAATAGAAAGAAACAAGCGCTAAATGAGTATTATGTTGATTTATTAATGATATTTCTGTACTATTATATTACTAAAAAATTTCAACATTTTTATAGTCATTGCAACCAAATTTATAAAATTGAGTCAATCAGGTTGCTGGATCACTGGTTGAATTATTAGAACTAGATGAATATATACCATGATATAGTCCCACACAATTTTGAAAGTGTCATGGATAACTATCATTATTATTTTTGTATTACATCATTTTAAATTTTTTAACGAAATAAGCCCAATGCCACACCATAAAAAATATATTTATTTAAGTAAAGTGGACCGAAACCTCAAGCACACTACTTCAAGCCCACAAATGGTTTTGACAAACAACGTTTGGGAGTTAATATAAAAATGGGAAAATATACTCTTATGGTAGTAGAAGAGTATTTTTCTCTCCTACACATACATACATCGATTTTCATATTTTTCTTTTTTCTTTTTTTTTTAAGTAAAAGGACCCCACATATATTTGTCTGTATAGCATAAGAAAATTTCTCTCTTATTAAAGGGCCGACCCAGTTCAAATACCCACTTCGTGAGTGTCTGGGGAAGGGAATACTCTAGGCAGCCTTTCTCTCTATAAAAATACATCATCAATCATGCGTAGAGGAGTGAGGGAACCTGAGTTCAATTTACATCAAATATATTTTTAGGAAGGGGCTAAGAGCTTTCAATGTGACTAAGTTTCGATTCGAAATTTGTCTTGTAGTCGACTCAAAGAATTGAAACTTGTAAAAATACTGGGAACCGACTCTTCTAAAAGAGATAATTAGGGTCAATATAAAAAATAATAAAACATGATTTGTCTGGTTTTCTATGAAGGTAACGATTTTTATTGTGCAGTCAAGCCAGTTTAAAGTTATCATTTTATTATGCTTTATCCGGATTAGTTATGGGGTTTTGTATTTGTCATGTTGTAGGACAAATGTAAAGTTTTTTATGCATATATTGATATTTGTGCTGTTTTTTGTTTCCTTTTTTGATTGGGGTTTATACTTCTTATGTCACATAAGATAAGAATTTTTGTAACACACGTACTTAGGTGGGGCCCATTGAAAAAAAATAAATAAAAAAATTAAAAATATTGACACGTAAAACGATGTGAGTGTAGAAGACTATTCTTATGTTGCATAAGAAATATAAATCCTTTTTTTTATTTTAAACATGGTGGACCCCACACTTATTATCTCTATAACATGATAAAATGATGGTCCTACAACATGATACTTGTTTTTATATGATCAATTCATTAATTCATGTGTTGAACCAACCTATATGAGCCTGTTTTTAAAACATGATGACAACAATCAAACTATTTTATTTTTTTCCACCTAGAGAGGAGGAGGAGCCCAACAATACATTAAAATTTAATTCCCATCATTTGGGAAACATTCAAACAACAGCAATATTGGAATCTTGACATTTGGGACTGGAACTGAGCAATGTAAAATTAAAGGGAATCACACTTTTCACAAAAAGAAAAGAAAAGAAAAGGGAATCACAAAAACATTTTATTACTGGCAATTATTGGTGGAATTCGATATCTTAGCACCTAACACCAAACAGAAACATTGGTTTGGATAAAACAGCAATTCATTAACACAAATCTAGCCAATGCTCGCAAAAACCACTTTAGGTAACGTTTGGTAGAGAAAAAAAATTACGAGAAAAATATAATTACTACTAATATGGTAGGAAAGTTAAAAAAAAATTGTTTGGTGGGTCGAAATATTATCAAGAAAATTGGGTTCAATTTTCTGAGTTTATGTTTGGTTGAAGATAAAATATTGATGAAAAAATAGGATAAAATTATCAAACCAACCCTTGATTAAATATAAAGAAAGCTCTCTTTCTCTCCAACTTTCTTTTGGCAGTTGGCACGTTTTTTGAGAAGAGATATTTGTGTCCATTATTTTTTTCCTAGTTTTTAATTTGATGGGGTTATGAGAATATCACCCTTTGAATGATATTCTGAAATCACAAAATTTTTCAATTTTACACACAAATTGAGATTGCTGTACAAATTCGAATGATGGATAAATTTTTTAAAACCTCATACCAAACATAATCAACTAGAAAATTCATCTCAACTTTTCCGGTCATTCTAAAAGAAATCTCCTACCAAACACCCCAAGATTGGGCAGGATCAAGGAAGGTAGTCTTTTCCTCAATGGCAGAATCTAAGTTGTTACCAAAAAATGCAAAATCAGGTAGTTGCAGCCGAATATTTTGCTCCGCTATTCAAGTGTTACGGAATTTCACATGAGTTGATAATAAACTAAGTGCAGTGCATATAAATTGAGGAATCCATAAATTGAATGTTTTAAGATTTTGAGTTTAACACTGGACTCACTTTTATTATAATTATTATAAGTTAACTCATTAGTAATAATTTCGCCCCATAGACTGCCCCTACGCCGGGCGTTTAGCCCTCACACTTGAATGGGGGAAGCGCCATCTTTCCCCCCTACCAGCATTTAGTTGAAAATGCAACAATCCTAGTGGGAACGTAGAATTGGCAAGCTGTTATCTTTTACTGTGTTAATGCTCTACATAATGCGAACATGATTCTTCCTGGTATTCCTTTTTATCCTCCGCTCTTAAGTTTTTATTGGACAATAACTAAGAAGAATAATGTAAAGAGCCTTGGGATACATCATACGCGAGGATTTGATACCATGTACCCAAAAAGCTAGCTCAAAGGGTGGGAGTGCCCAAGGTCTTATGAACTCCACATTAGTTGTTCATCCAACCAATGTGGGACTATATATCTCAACAAATAAGTAGCATACAAAATGAACAATGATTCTCCTCATACTCATGACCATTTTATGTGTCATGTTATTTATTCTGCTGTTATACTGTTTGTAATAGTTTCAAATGTGTCAATTCCCCTGCTTTCCCTGAAATTCTTTCAGAAGGTAAAACGAAAGGGGAAAAAACAGTGGTATTTCACTGGAAAGCTAATATGGACGGCAAAGTAGAAATGCTCTGATGAGAATTGTAAGACAGTGAAACAGCAGAATAATTATCATGATATTATCTCTGCATATTAAATAGGGATAAAAGTTGACAAAACCAAAACTACATGGACAGAAAAATCACTACTGAGTGAGCACCACCTAATGATTAGTCTTTTTGTCAGTATAGGCTTGCTAGATAAGCAAGAAGCAACCCACATGTTTTCAGAAGCAAACTAGACTCATTCCCGCACACCTCGAGGATTTGGTTTGAATTATGGCTCATGAAGGTCTTCCTATAAAGATGGCTGATCCGAAGGTCCCCTTTCAGGACAGTAATTAAGGGTTAGGACCGAGCCTTCTTCCATTAGTTTTAGAGCCTAAAGTAAATGGTATTAAATAATGCGAATGAATCATTTTATATTTTGTAGGAAAACATTTTCTTATGTTGCATGAGAATTCAATTATCATGTTGTGACTCTTCGATTTGTGTGCAAAGTTTTTTCTTTTTCTTTTTTCTTTTTTAATAAGTGTGGGACACCACTAGTTGAGTCACAACATGAGAATTGAATTTTCATGCAACATAAGAAAATCAAATCTCATTCTTTTAACATGATCATGTGATATATTAAATCTCAATCATATTAAAGCTTGTAAAATAAAAAAGTGAAAACGATCACATTAAAAAGAGACACAGGACATTAGGAGATTGATATATTGTGACATGGCCATATGTTGGGTAAGCTGAGGGAGCTCATGACGGGGGAGATTGTCTTTCATGCGATGTTAAGTGCATATATTCCTGTGCTTATTAAGTACATTCTTAACTAATGTAATACTTCATTCGCTCACACTTTAATTTCTCAACATCTCTTCGTCAAATATGAGTCTTAGGCCCACAATTTTTTCCCTCAATGAAAAGTTTGAGTATTCATGGAATTCATCAATGATAAACTTCTCGTCAAATATTGGCTTTTCTATCAAAGCTAATTAACATCTTCAAATTTCTCGGGTCACCACGGACAAGTCCATCCTTGGCTCAATATCATTTGTTTAACTAGTTGGGAGAGCTCATGGCAAGGGGAAATCGTCATCCATAGGCTAAGTGAACAAAGATATTAAGTGGATTTAGATATCATAATCAAATCCAAAACTTTAAGGCATTAAATGCATGAATCCTTCTACTTATAAAGCCCACACCTAGTCTATTCTTAACCAGTATAAGACTTCAATCACTCACATTTGATTTCTCAAAATCATATTAAAAAGAAAAACAAGATTCATTCACATATGTGATATGTCACAAAAAGTAAATTTAATTAAATTTACGATATTAACGTTGTAGGCTACTTGGGGGGAAAGGAAAACACAAAAACTGTTTGATTGTGTTTTGATTTTTTTTGTTCTTAAAACTGTTTTGTAAAATAGTTATCAAAATAATTGTTTTCTATATTTTTTTCTTTTTGAAAGTTAGAAACCAATACAGAAAACAAAAATAACTCAGACATGTTCTCTAAATTTAATTCTAAAAACAAAAAAATAATTATAGTTTTCAAAATAATTTTTACAAAACAGATCGTATCAAATGAGTTTTTTAGTTCTTCTGTTCTGAAAACTAAAGAACTGTTTTTTAAAACTATAATCAAACAGAGTCTTAAGGCTCTGTTTGATTTCTATTTTGGGAAACAGATTTTCAGTTTTCAGAAAAAAAAAAAATTAAAAACAGTTTTTTAATTTTAAGAACAAAAATATATATATAAAAAAAAACTTGTTTGGTGTTTTTTGAAAATGATTCTCAAAACAGTATTTGTTTTTAACTTTTAGAACTGAAATAAGAAAATACCTAGTAAGTGTTTTTGTTTTGAATTTCTATTTTTAAAAGAACGAGAAGTACAGAGAACAATTTGTTTTCATTAATGGTATAATTGTAATTAGGGTTTGTCTAGGGTTATATTATAGGAGAGAGCATATCTTATGCTATATAAAGTGGTGGGAGTCATCATTAAAAAAGAAAATAAAATAAAAACATAATTATCGAAGTATCTATGACATAAGATATTAGTCTCATATAACATGATATTAGTATTTTTCTTATAATTAATAAGTACTCTCTGATTTCGACGCTCATTTATCGAAATTTGTTTGAGTACATCAATTAATTGGATTTTTTTATTTTACTTTAAAACATATTTTTAAAACACAATAACAAGCAGGTTTTTTTGTTCTATAATTTATAAAACTCTTATTAAAATTAATTTACCAAATATATAATTTTTTTTGCTTCTCTAGCTTTGAAAATCAACTCTTAAAAACTATTTTATAAAAAAAAATCAAAAAAAAAAAAACCAAAACGTATTGTATTATCTCATTAGTTGAAGTCGCCTACTTCCTTTAAAGATGTCATTGTGATTGTGTTTTCTAATGAATTTTCTTAAAGAATTGTTTCAGTGTTTGGTCTATTTCAAATTAGTGAGTATTTATCCAGAAAAACAAGAATCAATCAATACAGCTATACTCTCAATATATTTGTACCATCGCAAAACAAAGTCGAATAATTTCTATGACATGTATCAATAATACTCGGTGAAAAGGACATTTTTCATTTCCTGGTTGTGGAGGTATTTTGGCTGTTACCCACAATGGACAATAGATATTTATCTGGGCCCAACCTGGAAATTCTTATTTCTTCCTCTGTCTTCACAAATATTCATATTAACCCCTCACGGCAATAGATAAAATTACCTCCAGATGTCCCGAAGAAGCAACCATAAGTACAATTATATACATAATATAAATAGCAAATAATAATAAGGTCATGTTTTCTTATACGGAATCATTACGATACATACTACACAACAAATGAAAGTGGGCGAGAGAAAGAGAAAGAGAAATAAAAATAAATACTAGTTATTATATTTGAATTAAAATCTCTGACAACAAATATCTGTAAAGATAGCTTTACTGTTTTAGGATATAGCTCTGTCAACAATAAAATTATAACGTCCTTGTCCTGGTTACTCCACTGACTGAGCTTAAGGAAAAGTCATACACTCCATTTCAATATAGCACGACTCAAAACCTTCTACTTGTTGAATAATATATGACTATGGATCTGTAGCGTAAAGGGTGTCAAAAAATTTGAACAATTTGACATTTATTCACTTATTTGAAGAAGAAAAAATAATAAAGAGTGTGGAGAAGTATGTGAATTTAGTGAATAATGATGTCATATGGTGCATCCCAAAAATATATTGATGGACCACCCCATAATTACAAATGGGTCAATTATGGGATCTTGTCTACACAACCTGAAATTTATTTTGGGTCAGAACATCTTGCATCGCTTTATCCAATGTGAGACTATATATCTGGAACGCGATGAGAGTGCCCTGCAAAACAGTCTGATGCTCAAGTCAGTTATGGTTCAAGCAGGGTTTATTATGCATAAGAAGATGATGTACCTTAGTGTTGATACCATGTAAATAACCTTGGGATACACCATCCCAAAAGATAGCTCAAAGGAGAGATGCCCAATTTAAACTTAGTGATCAAGTTTGTTTTGTCTTGGAGACAAAGTCAACATATATGATAACTGAAATTTATGCATGTTATTGACCTACAAATGTCACCATTTCCAAGCTAATGGTATTTGACCAAAGGAAAAAACTACTCTTCTGTTATATGTGATAAATTTCTGTCATACATATTGTGTAGCTTGTGCCCCTTTTTTCTTTTTTTTTTCTTTTTATTTTTCATTGACTATGCACAAGCTTTCTTACATAACAAAGACTTTTAGATTTAAAACTCTTGTATTAAATAGTATTGATCACACGAGAAATCATATATGATAAAAAAATTTATACATGTTATTGAAATACAAATGTCACCATTTCCAAGCTCAAATGGTATTTGACTTTTTATTTTAAAAAATTGATGGACTCCAGAAATGGTGTTTGTACAATCTTATATGAAAAAAATTCAAATACATTAATTGGTGTCCATTGTCATGCGATGACATATATAAAAAAAAATTGTGAGAAGTGTACGAGTAAAGTTATCATTATTTTTCTATCTACCCTGCACTAAGATATTGGAGTTGAAGCCAATTGAAACTTATCTCGTCAAAAGAAGCAGATGCATGAGTTCATGACTATATGGCAGTCTCGGTACTTTCCTGCCCCAAAATTTATCACTTAATTTACTCTTCCCTGTTTCCTCTGAATATCCTGTAAAGCAATCTGGAAATGTCAGAGGTTTTTTTTTCTTCTTCTACATATAGATAAGATGAAAACAAAAAAAACACACACACTTCAATGTTAATTAAGTTAGTACGATACCAACTAGGACGTAGAGGGAGTTTAAAAAAGAAGATACCATTATTGTTAGATGTAGTTATAATACAAGAAGAGAGATTGGAAATACTTATAGTTATAATAAAACGTATCTTCTTTATCATAAAGTCCCCATGGTATGTCACATCTTATTATACTTATAAGGGATACTTCAACGTTAGATGTCTTTCCCTCTTCTGATTATTATTAAAGGAAATTTCTGTTATAACTATGGTACGTGCATTAAATTGCATCACTTATCCAACCACTAAGTATTTATTCCCCTTAAGTCGAATGTTGAATTATTGATATCTTATTTAAATTTTTGGTATCTAAAGAGAAAACCAGCATAAGATGTGTGTTGGAAAGAGAATATTTTCTTGAAAACAAGTTAATAATCAATTATGCTAAAACAAATTATACAAGAGAGGAAGTGCATAGAGACAAGTCTGATTCCAGTCAAAGAGGCAAGAAAAAAAGAAAAAAAAACTTCTCAGGTGATATTTATAAGCCTGCTATGAAGCAGCACAGAGTCAGGCTGCAAATACTTAACAAATAACAAAAATGGAAAGAGATGAGCTGAAAGAAAATGTAATTCGGGAAATTTTGGGGTTAATGAATGAAAGGGTCAGTTAGGTGTGTCAAAAAAAAGGAGAAGAGCATGTGTTTTGGGGCAGAGGAGCAGAGAGTGAACAGTTTTAACCTCAGAGTGCACTTTCCTGACACCACCTGCCAACTAGCTAGAGAGAAAGACAAGTGCTTTCAATTGCAACAAACAACTCCGAACCTCCCTCTACCCGATAGTCTTTAACTTGCACTGTCCAAAGTAAACTTTTAAAAGTTAAAAATAATATAATCTTCAAGAGAGAGATAGAGAAAATAAATTAAAAAAAAAAAAAAGTCCTTCCGCTTCCTGCCATTTTCATATTTATTTTTTAATTGTAATAGAAAAAATTGTCACGGAACTCTCAAACTTTCATGATTAGTTACCACAAAGTTGGGAGTTTGAAGTTAAACCTACAAAAATAATCATTGCACTTAATCATCAATTCATGAGGATTGTTAGTTACTAGTTAAACCTATAAAGAAAGGGTTTAATATCTCTCAGGAGATAGTTTATCTTTTATAGACAAATAAAAGTATATGATATTCCACTACAAAAAAACATGTATTTTTTGCAGTGCATATTTTTTTTTCTATCTTTTCTCTTCGTATAATTTCATATTGGCCCATGTATTTTTATATATGTAAGAAATAAACATGATATAAATCAAATTCATAAAAAAAATTCATTAATAAACAAATAAGTAAAGGACTATGTTACACCGACACTGACACGGAACACAACACGATACTCTGACATGTTACTTTTAAAAAATATTATATTTTGATATGTTATGACATGTTTTGATATTAAATAATATTTTAAATTTCAGAAAAAAAATTCTGCAATTACTACAGATAAGTTATCTGCATTTACTCCCAAAATGACGTCATTTTGGGATTGAAAGATTAAAAAATTATAATTATAAAGACTATAATAATCATGGAATAAATTAGAATTATAAAAATACCATAATTTTCGCTGCAAAACGACGTCGTATTGGACTTACTACAGATAACTTATCTACAGTGACTACAGAAAAATGAACCCTTTAAATTTATATAGTATATATTAAATTTATATTATATTTAATATTCAATAGTTTAACAAAAAATTAAAATAAACTCATAATATCCATTAATTTTGAAAAAAACCTCAAGATATAAACATTTATTATTATATTTTCAAATTAAATTTTTTTATACATTCTAGTATATTTTATTGGTATTTAATTTTAACTTTTATTATATCAATTTGAAAAACATCGGTTGGTTTTTTGATAACATGTGATAAAATTTTAAGATTTTATAAGGAGAATATTAGTCTCATGTAGAAAGAATCTAAGTGGGGTCCACAACTAAAAAGTAAAAAAGAATGAGTGCGATTTTGTGAGATAAAACGAGAGTAGTATTTTCCATTTTATAAATATTTAATTATATTAAAATATCAAGATATCAAAAAATCTGGGATACGCAACTTCAAATTTTTTGAAGTGGGGATGGAGCATAGTTAAAAGGTTATCATGACCGTACCCAAATGAAACTTAGAGGCCAAATTTGACTGTAGACCAATTTTTACTGACGAAAGAGAGGCACATAATAGGAGAAAATGTAAAAGGGAAAAGCATCAAATCCGTACCCAAAAAAAAAAAAAAAGAAGCAAGTTTGAGCTCCAGCTATGACCTCCGTATCTATCAATAAGATGATGCCACACATGCTTAAGCCAAAAAAGATTAAAAATAACACGTACGAGACTTTTTCTCTTATTAAAAAGTTACCATACCCTCGGATTGCAAAAGAGATATAGGCATATATAGCCACTACTATTGCTGAGCAGCTTACACTTCACACATAATCGTATGGCACTATTTTCCATGACTTATGTGGAGACAGCAGAACCAAAGGTGCATGAACACTAACATTAACATGCATTTGAATTTATTTTTTTCTTCTTTCCTTTGTACATTTGTTTATGGATTTCTGTAAAGTCGTCAGAGACAAGGGCAGCAACAAAAGCAGCTGCAGAGAAAAAAACAGAAGCAACAGAGGTGCAGTCATTATAAGAGCAGACTCACTCACTCACTCACTCATCCAGCACATAGAGAAATTGAGAGGAGGTGGCAGAAAGCCAGAAGCATCATCAGACTATCACAGCCATTAGTACTATCCATGCACAGCACAAGAATCTCCTTCCTACCATTAAAAATTATTTAAAACAAAACACACCCCTTAAAAAAACCTATCATCCCAACTAGAGAAAAACCCTCTTTTTTTTTTTAGTCTTTGAAAATCTTATATATTGTTCCTCTTCATACTCTTTCTTTTGGCCTCAACATGATTAGTGCAAGTGCTAGAAATAGGTCTCCATTCACAGCAACTCAGTGGCAAGAACTTGAACAACAAGCTCTTGTTTTTAAATACATGGTAACAGGAACACCCATTCCACCAGATCTCATCTACTCTATTAAAAGAAGTCTAGACTCTTCAATATCTTCAAGACTCTTCCCACATCATCCAAGTAAGTTTTTTTTTTTTTTTTTTTGAACAATCCAAGTAAGTGTTTTTTGTTTTTCTTTTTAGAATACAGTATTGGTTATTATTTTATATATCTAACTTTTTATGAGGGACAAAATAAAATTTAGAGCCTGGTTTGTCATAACTCTTTTCTCTGGCTGCAGTTGGGTGGGGATGTTTTGAAATGGGTTTTGGCAGAAAAGTAGACCCAGAACCTGGAAGGTGCAGAAGAACAGATGGCAAGAAATGGAGATGCTCAAAGGAAGCATATCCAGACTCCAAGTACTGTGAAAGACACATGCACAGAGGCAGAAACCGTTCAAGAAAGCCTGTGGAAGTTTCTTCAACAACAAGCACCGCCACAAGCACCACACAAACAATCCCATCATCATATAACAGAAATCTTTCCTTGACCAACACCAACATACCTTCACCATCTTCTTTTCCTTTCTCTCCATTGCCCTCATCTTTGGCCTGTGACTCCCACCAACCCTTTTCACAATCTTACCAAAACTCTTCTCTGAACCCCTTCTTTTACACCCAATCAACCTCTTCTAGACCACCTGATTCTGATTTTCCACCTCAAGATGCCACTACCCATCAGCTATTTATGGACTCTGGGTCTTATTCTCAGGATGAAAAGGATTATAGGTATGTAGAAAACCAAACAAGAAAAGAAAAAAGACTACTTTTTTCTTGTTTTGTTCTTTCTCTTAGTTGTTGTGTTTCTACTTGATTATATTATATTCTTGGTGGCAGGAATGTTCATGGAATAAGGGAGGGTGTTGATGAACGAGCTTTCTTCCCAGAAGCTTCAGGGTCTGCTAGGAATTATCCTGACTCATATCAACAACTATCAATGAGTTCTTATAAGTCCTATTCAAACTCCCAATTTCAGAACATCAATGATAACCCAAGACAGCAAGAGCAACATTGTTTTGTTTTGGGTACTGACTTCAAATCAACAAGACCAAGCAAAGAGAAAGAAACTACTGAGACAAACCAAAGACCCCTTCACCATTTCTTTGGAGAATGGCCACCAAAGAACACAGATTCCTGGCTAGATCTTGCTTCCAACTCCAGAATCCCAACCGGTGATGATTCTGCTTTCTTCTTATATATTATCATAAAAAAAAATTCTTTTTTTTTTTTTTTAATATTCCATTTCTTGCTTACCTATAAATTACTTATACTTATTTAGTCTCCTTTATGCTTGGCAGATGAATGACGCTTTTCTTATTATGAGCTGGTGAATACGGCCAAGAGAGACTTATTGATAAAGATCAATGTTTTGTGGCTGGGGTGAATTTTCTTTTGCAAAAGGTGTGATGTTATTTGTGTTATGTAGGGGACCACTTAAGGATTTGTGTCTTTGCTTTTTTCTTGATATTTATGTGCTTCTTCCTTCTCCTTGAAGAAAAGTGAAAAAAAAAAAAAAAAAAAAAACATGTCTCAGATTTGCACACTTATATAGTTGTTTGACTGGAAAGCACATTATGTTGGCTATGCAGTCTGCTTTTTTATTAATGGGTGGTAGCAAGTACTATTCAATTTACCTCTGTTGCTTGTGCTTGTTCTGAACCTTTGTTATGTGCATGGACCCAGCACACAACATGTGCAATCAATATTTGCATATTACCACTATTAGGATTAGGAGGGAGGGACACTTTCGCCCCAACAAAATTCTATCTAACTACTTCAAAGGACTAGACTAGTGACTGGAGATTTAGCAGCATTTAAGGTTTCAAACTTTGCATCAATATTTCATTGTTCATTCATTGGATATTTTTGATTTTGCTTTGTTTCATAACCACCAACGTGGGGTTAACCATTTATCCTTAACAATCTAACCGCTATGTCTGTAAGGTCTCTCGGTCAAATATACAATATAATCTAGATAGTGAAAACGTGTGGTCTTGGAATTCTTCAAAGTTCTTCAAAATTTCTCTTCTAACAAAAGCCCTTAACAAAGAAAGAAGTCACGACACAAGAGTACTATTGTAGTACTTATTCCCTCCACCCAGAGGGGTGTTTATTTGTTTGCAAATTACAATTCTCTCCTGCCCCACTTTTTATTTCTGAATTATATCTATTATTTGGGATATATTTCAAATGTAATGATTGTGTCTAAAAAAACTATTTCAACTCAGAATTTTACATACTAAATATGACTAGCATAGCAAAAATCGTTGTCTAATTTTCAAGTGAATCTATATATAATTGGAGGATTGATGGTTAAGGTAAAACATGTCAGCTTAATTGGCCTAGAAGTTTTTGGTCTTTACTCGTAAGGGACGGTTCCAGTTGAACGGAATATGCCTATCTCGACAGTATTACTGTAACCTTAAAAAAAAAATTAACAAACTGTGTTTGGGGATTGCTGATCCTCTTGTTAGCTTCTTGTAAGATGTTTCATGTGAGTAACGTTACCTTAACAGAATTTGTCCCCAAGACACCAAACAAATATTGAGGTTGTGGCTGACATAAACTCAGCTATTATTTTATACATATTACGAAAAAATAAATAAATTGAGATTGTGGCTACCAAAATTTCAGATATTGTTCTCTACATATTGCAACCATCCTTGTTTTTATAGAAATCTGTAAGCCACCCAATGTAAAAACTATCTTCATTCTGTGGGGATACATTAGAAAACTGAAAACCCAAAAGAAAAAGAAAAAAATTCCGAGACCCCATGAATGTGAATATTATAAACTATCTTTACCCATTTCCTACTAACTTACTTTCTTAATTAAAGTTTATTCGGTACTCCTTTTTAGTAAAAAATAATTTTTTTACAACTTCGTAATTTCTAAAAAAATTGTAATTTTTGTCTGAAACTTCTCGTATAGATTTGTAATTTTTATTCGTGACTTTATAAGTTCAGAAATTTTATATGTTATACATTTTGAATTTTGTGTTAAAAAAAAGTCAATGAAAAAGAACGACTGTGATGTAGAGAAGGAAAAAATATAACAGAGTTTACCATATATATACATATATAACAGAAAGAAAAAAATTGTGAATTTGTCAAAAAAAGAGTTATATTTATTGTGGAAGGTTATATTTACTACCTAATTTTTTTATCACTTGTTACTATCAAATCTTAACCGATGATTTCCGTCAATCTAACGATTGTAATTTATAGGATCATATTTATTAATTAATTATTAATTTGAAATAATTTATAACCGTTAGATTGACGGAAATCAACGATTATGATTTGGTAGTAACAAGTAGTAAGAAAATTAGGTATTAAGTATAATCTTTCTCTTATTTGTTACAAACTTAAATGAAAAATTATAAGGTTGTTATTACAAGATTTTCATAAAGTTAAAGAAAATAATATCATACAATCTTTTTAGGGGAGTGTTATATTTACAAAAAATTTGTTTATAAACCGCACTATGTTCTCCTGGAGAATACTAGATTACATTATATTCTCTCGGGAATACATAGTATAATTTGTAAAAATTTGTAAAAAAAAATTTACAAACAGATCCTTTTCCAACTTTTTAAGGGAAGTACATAAGTGAACCTCAAAAATTTTAGAGAAATACTACTCTCATTTTACATGAGATAGTTATCTCATTTTATCTTATTTCAAAAATCACACCCCTTTTTTTTTTTCTTTTTTTCTTTTAATGGTGAACCCCATTTGGACTCTCTATATAGCATGAGAGAGCTACTCCAATTTAACATGAAACTAATATTACCCAAAAATTTAATATGATTTTCTACTAGACCCCACGTGTGAAAGTTCTAAACTATCAACATCAATCAGCTTGAATGCAATATTGTAAAGTTTTGGAAGTCAAAAGGACATGAAAGTAACATTACTCTTTCAACTTGAACTAGGTTAACTACAATAATATCCGTCATTGGCTCCGTTTAGCAGTTTTCTAGTTTTCATAATAATAAAAATAAAAAAACTCGTTTGATAGGTCTGTTTTGTAAAAAAAAGTTTTTAAAATTGTAACTATATTTTTATTTTTAGAATCAGAATATGTTTGAGTTATTTTTGTTTTGGTTTTAAACTTTTAAAACAAAAAAAACACAGAAAACAACTGTTTCCATAATTATTCTATAAAACAGTTTTAAGAACAAAAAAAAATCAAAACACAATCAAACAGACCCGTAATCTCTACTTCCTGCGTTCCTACTTAACACTAAGGCGGAAGATTTTTTTTTTAGGATTCTCGTAATCTTATTTACTTATTTTTTGTACAAGATTTAAAAAAAAAATTCGGAATATAAATCTTTCGAGATTTTATTGTGTAAAATTTTCTGAAAATATCATAGTATTCTTAAATTTTCATGGTAAGGAAAAATTTAATACAACTAAATATAACATCAAAAAAATTAACCCAACATCTTTGGAAATATTTTAGCCTACCAAATAATTTTTTGGTAACATTTTCTGGAAATCATGATTTGCAGATAAAATTTTTTTTCTCCTTTACCAAATGCCCTAAGAGAGAGTTTGATTAACCTTTTTATTTTTCTCCACTAAAAAATTTAAAATCACCTCGCTCGCACGAATTAACTTATTATTTGGAAATATATTATTCAAAAAATAATAGGTTTTTTTCCAATTTTTTTAATAAAATACCTTTTTTTTAAATAAACTAATACAAACCTGCCATAAGTTGTTTCATGCATGCCTCGACTTAGATGTGTCAATACAGGTTTTGACACGCGGGACGAATCGCGACACGAAAATTCGTGTTCGGGTTGAGCCGCAAAAAAATTTGTGTCGTATTCGTGTTGATGTATACATGTTCGTGTTGACCCATATTTTTTAATTATTTTATTTTTAATTTATTATTATTATTTTATTAATTTTTTTAATTTCGATCGATTTTTTTTAAAAAAAAATTATCAATTACTGCTTTGATCCCTATTTTGCATATTATTCGTGTTGTGTCGTGTCAACCCGCAAAAAATTCTTGTCATGTCAGTATTGAAGATTTTGACACGAATAAAAATTTGTATCGTATTCATATTGATGTATTCGTGTCGTGTTAAATTCGTGTCGTGTCAATTCATTTTGATACCCCTACCTGGACCGTTAGATATTGTTTTGAGTTCAAAAGTAAAATTAAAATAAGTTTAGAAAAC